>RJWM01006898.1:0-81395 GCA_004363535.1 Dasyprocta punctata | reverse complement strand
CCTCGCGCCTGCCAGGGCAGGCGCTTAAGGCACTGAGCCAAACTCCTGGCCCTGGTTTTTTGAGGCAGGGTCGCACTATGTAGCTCAGGCCGGCCTTGCGCTCGCGTTGTAGCCCAAGCCGGCCTCGAACCCACAACGCTCCGCCTACCTCAGCCTCCCGAGTGCTGGGATTAAAGGCGTGCGCCACCACGCCCGGCTCAATTTTCTTTTTAATAGATGGACAATTCCTGTAGAATTGGCCAGCAAGAAAAGAGCTGGGCAGAGTCACTCACATAAATACTGAGTTTCACTTATTTTTCTATTTTAAAAGAATTCTGTTCACATTTTTGTCTTAACAACACTTGTCAAAGACCAGTGAACTGTGTTATTGAGGATTTCAGTGGAATTTTAAAGCAAATGGAGGGATACAGTATTTGTGTCTACAATATGAATATATACATGCAAAATAAACCAAGACACTTTGACACATATTCAGACACAATTATATATGCTTGTGAAATAACTGACTACAAAGGTTCTTTTAGGTAGAATTATCGTGATCTCTCTCGCAGACACACACACACACACACACACACACACACATACCATTATTTCTTTTATAATTAGGGAGAAAAATCTTTAAAAAATATGTACTCCAAAAGGTTAGATTGTTAATTCATTCTTCAGTGCTATTATATGGCTCAAGTATTAAACTATACGCCTGTGGGAAATTAACATCTTTAATTTTCTCTTAAAAGATTCAATGACTATAGCTTTGGTAAATTTATTTAAACAATGGCATTGAAATTGTTGCTTTAGCTCTAATTAGAACCTTTTTGAGTTTAAAGAAAGAATGAGAAGATACCAAAGTCTTCAGACCATCTGCGGGAGCCACAAAGCACCAGTTCCCATGGGACTATGGGCTAAAAACCAGCAGCCACTACCTTCATGAATGCAAGCACGGCAACCCCCAGGCTGCCTGGGACTCTTGTGCTCTGATGTTTACAGCTTCAGAGGTTTGATTTTATGAGAATGCACCTCCTTGGCCTCTGAAACCAATCTGATCCTCACCACAATTTTCTTGTAACTTTACAGCTGCGCATTTTATACCATCTGCTGCTTCCAGAAATCCTCGTCCACAAAAGGATAGCATGAGAAAAGCATTCTTTACAGCATCCTCCACTGCTGCCTCTGAAAGCACACACAACCTCCCCACACACCCTGTGCACCACGCACTTATAATACACACCACATGCTCCACCTCCATATATGCACATACTCTACATGTGTGCACACATCTATAAACACACATATGCACCACATACATCACATTCCATACATACACCCCCACACACAGACCTCACACTTATACCACACAAACCCTACATACATTACCTACATACACATACTACACACACTTTACATACATCATATACCACGTGCACATGATACACAGAAACCACACACAAAATACAAATATGCAAATATACATTCACACCACATGTGTGCACACATCACACACACATACACCACAGCACAACCAGAAGCATCTGCGTTCATCCCCAGCTTCTAAAGCACAGCAACCTACATATGTGCTCCATAATGACATATATGATGCACTATTCATGGGCTTCCAAAGCCCACTAGAACCTCGTTTCTCCAATAGCAAGATTTTCAAAGTGAAACTTCATTTAAAATAACTACTACTACTCACATGATAAAGCTAATACCACTCCTCCATTAAAAAATATAGGCCACCATTGAAGGATTGCTTCCTGTGGACAGTCGGCACGGGCAAGGAGACACAGCCAGATCTGGCCTGTACACCTGCCCCCGCCATCAGAAAGCTTGCTTCCTGCAGGCAGAGACTCACAGCCAAATCCGCCCTGGCGCACCAGCTGCTGCCCTCAGAAGGTTTGCTTCCTGCAGGCAGCCAGTGCCCACCTGGGAAATCAGACAAACATTCCTGTGTGTCTGCCACCATCAGGGGAGTCCTGGTGTAGACACAAAGGCTAAGAGAAGAAGCAGCCCCGCCACCACACACCCCTGGCCATCGGGGAAGCTTCAGTGTAGCTGCATGAGTCTGGAGAAGCCCACTCTATGCCCTGTTACCTCCCAGGAACCTGGGTTCACAGAAACCCAGGGGCCTGTACCATTCCCCTACACCACAGAGGGACAACCAACGTGGGAAGTACCTAGGACCCCACAACTGGCTTGTTGGGAGGAACCCAGGAGAATGTCAAGGCAAAGGAGCAAAAGGCAATCTCAGACCTCCAGCCCACACAGAACAAGTCTACGAGATACAGTCATAGAAGAAAATGGAAGTCAGACACCTGAAATCTCCAAGAGGATAGCAACTGAAGTAAGGAAACAACTTCATGAGACTGGGAAAGTAATCAGATCAAAAATAATGTCTCAGGGAAAACAAATCACAAACATAATGAAAGAATTGCTCAGCATATCTAAAGAAGACATAGATAATAACGAGGCGCATAGGAAAAGGATGGAAACCTTGAATGAACAAATAGGAAGGAATTACAATGCATGAAACAGTTTCAAAGAGATATCCATGAAATTAAAAAGTTGATTAAAAGCTGGCAAAACCACTTGAAAGGGACTAAAGATAGACTTTCAGACCTTGAAGACAGGATCACAGTTAGTGATCATGAAAGGAAAGCTCTCTTAAAAATAACAAGGGGCCAGGAAATAACAATTCAGTGGCTGCGAGACAATGAGAAAAGGATCTGGCATACAGATAAGTGAACTCCAACTAGCCATAACCAAAGTAAATCTACACCCAGACATAGATTAATCAACATCCCAGAAATTCAGCACAAGAACAGAATTATTAAAAGCTGTTAGAGAAAAGAAACACAGCACCTATAGAGGAAAACCCATCAGAATCAGAGCAGACTTCTCAACACAAACCATCAAGTCAAGAAGAGTTTGGAGTGAAGTGTTTCAAATCCTGAAAGAAAACTTCCAATACAGATTGATGTACCCTGCAAAACTACCTTTCAAAATTGAAGGAAAAATAAGATACTCCCATGATAAAGAACTGAAAGAATTCATGACCACCAAACCAACCCTACAGAAAGAGTCTGAAGGATATTCTAGAGAGAGATAAAGATGACCATGGTTCCAGGAACAGCAGCAGAGGAGGATCACCAAACAGAACAGGCAGTTGAACAAAGGGTAAAAGTGGAGGGCCAACAGCAAGAGGATAGCATGGCAGAGATGAACCAATGCATGCCAGCTGTAACCATTAATGCAGATGGCCTAAATTCACCCATAAAAAGAAACACGTGGAGAGTAGATCAAGAAACAAGACCCATCAATATACTATATAAAAGAGACACATTTAACTCCAAAGGAAAATCACAGACTGAAAATCAAAGGAAAGAAAACAACTGTTCCACACGACAGGAGACCAGACAAAGCAAGGGTAACTTGCCCATCAACCAAGAAAGGATAAGAAAGATACAGTATTTTCATACAATGGAAAGCTATCCAGCTATAAAGTAGGATAATCTCGAGGCTCTTGCAGGTAAATGGATGCAACTGGAGGTCATGTTCATAGGTGAAATGGTTTGGATTCATAAGGGTGAACACCCAGTTATCTCCCTAGCATAAAAAACTGAAGGAGTTAGTGGGATCCAAAAAGCACAATAGATATTATGAAAGTGATAGGAGAGGAAACACCTAAAAAAGGGAAAGTAATAACCATTGTTAATTTCCTATTATCTTGTTTTGAATTCTTGTATTGTTTTTGTAATTTTGTTAGGTTTGGTTTTATTCTGTCTTGTTTTGTTACATTTTATTGTGTCTGATGGTATGGGCAGCTATTTTAAAGATAACAGGTTGCATTATGGTAATCATCATTGTTTTCATATTATCTTGTTTTGAAGTCCTATAATGATTTCATTCATTTTGATTGGTTTTACTGTTGTTTGATTTTATTAAGTGTAATTGTATAAACAGCTATTTTGAAGAAAATAAGACATTATGGTAGCCACTGTTCATGTCCTATTATCTTGGTTTTTTTGTTTTGTTTTGTTTTGTTTTTTGCGGCACTGAGATTGAACTCACAACCTCGTGCCTGCCAGACAGGCGCTTAAGCCACTGAGCCAAAGTCCCGGCCCTAGTTTTGTGAGGCAGGGTCACACTATGTAGGTCAGGTCAGCCTTGTGGTCACATTGTAGCCCAAGCTGGCCTCGAACTCACAACACTCCTCCTACCTCAGCCTCCCGAGTGCTGGGATTAAAGGCATGTACCACCACGCCCTGCTCCTATTATCTTGTTTTGAAGTCCTATAATGCTGTCATTCTATTGTTTTGATTAGTTTCAGTCTCTTTTGTATTGTTTGGTTTTATTGCGTGTGAAGATATGGACAGCTATTTTGAAGAAAACAAGAGACATTATGGTGGCCACTGTTGATTTCCAAGAGTTTTGAAGCCCTGTAATGCTTTCTATTCCTTTGTTTTGATTGATTTTGTTCTGTTTTGTTTTGTTTGATTTTATTGTGTGTGATGGTATGGACAGCTATTTTGAAGAAAATGAGAGACATGGTAGCCATTGTTGATTTCCCGTTGTCTTGTTTTGAATTCCTTTATCACCTGCATTATTCTGTTCAGATTTACTTTATTCTGTTTTGCTTTGTTCTCTTTAAAATAAAATAAAAATAAAATTAAAAAATATAAAATAAAGTTAATTGAAATTCTTTCTTATCTTCAACTTTTGGATAAATTCATTGCTATTGTGTCTACTCAACAGAATATAGAACTTTAACAAGAATAAAACATTCTCAAAGAGAATATCATTTGCCTCAAGCCAAAACAAAAACATGAAATAATCTGTAAAAAAATCTGAACACTGCATGATAACAGCATCATTCAAGGCTGACAAGGGTAGGGTGCCTTGGGCTACCAAGTATTGATTTGATGCTTTATTTATTATTGCACTACTGATGGGTTTGATTACTGTTTCCAAAACATTTTTACAATTCCCACCTGATTTGAAGATTTTTAAAAAATTAATTCACCTGTCAGAATCTCAGACTCTTGGTTTTAAAATTCAATATGGACAGATAAAGGCCTCTAATTACTCAGCAACTCCCTGGAGTAAAGAGACTGTATCAGGAACCACCTTTGGGTCACATGCCCTTTCACTCTTAAAAAAAGCCTGCCTTGCAGACGTATACTACAACTTACACCTTCCACACCCACTCTTCTGAAGAATGTATTTGTGAGCCTCAGTGCTTCGGTTGCAAGAAGAAACCAGAAATCAGGAAGCAATGAAGAAGGAAACCGTTGCCCCTGACCTCAGAGAGCACAGGGGTTAGTTTGAGTAACCAGATAAGCTTAGACCAATGAAGAACACACGTTGATCTGCATGTGCACAAACCCACCTCACCTGAGAGCAGATATAAACATTCATCTTACTTCTTATTACCAAGGTAAAACATCTATCAAGGGGACTTTAGACAAGTGATAAGCAAAAGGAAAACAAAAGAAACCTAGATGGGGATGGGGAAAAGCACACCTACATGAATACTCAGTGGTAGAGTGCTTGGATAGCACATGCACAAGGTTTTGATGGCATGACTCTCAGTGCAGACAAAATAAAAGTAAATAAATTACCTTGACGCAACCCTTTCCTAAAGACAACCACCATGGGCCTTTTGAGTTATATCTGTTGAATTATGTTCACCCTTGCACATACACATACATTAAATGGCCTTAAAGATATGTTTTGTGGAAAGACATTTACTATAAAAATCATCTACTTAAAATAATATTGAAAATAATATATATGAACAATGTTGTGAAGCACCTAAGAAGTTTATAGATCTAGAAATACTCTAAAATATCTTCAGTTATGTTCCTGCAATATAAAGGAAAATAAAACTCTGAACGACTATATTTTTCAGTTAACTAGGGCAGAGAGCAGAACCTTTCTTGGAGGAAAAAAATAAAATGAAACACATTTACAGACAGTATTACTTTCAAAAAATATGTACTTGACATCACGGGAGATCTGCACACGAGAGCTTCATGTGTGGAGCAACTGAATCTCATAGGCTGTAATTTATATAGAAGACACTGATTCCACTCACATAGAATCAGTTTCAAATTTTTACCTTTTTCTAATCATACTCAAAACTTAGTATAGCTTATAGCTTTTCTGTAATTCAATATCTAAAACCATTCATATCCTATGAAATACTAGCACTAAACATGAAAATGAATTCAGCAGACACTAGTGTGATACAGAGTACCCTCATGACTTGTGCTGGTTTTCTGCTTCATGATGTTCAGGGACAATAATTCAGGATTACATAAAGTGGCAGGACTGGAAACTCTCAAGCCAAGATTGATCCCAGAGGGCCATCATGACCACAGGCTGCACACACACAGAATCAAGAAAAATGGATGGGCTCTCATCATCTGAGCACCCAGTGACATAAGATGGTTTCATGAAGCTAAGAACTAAAGGTGAGAATTTATTCTTTAATCTGAATAACACACTTTCTAAAAAGTGGTCTTCCTATTCAGAAATACAGATGCACAATTAATTCTAACAAATAAACCAAGAAAGAACAGCTCAAATTTCTAAAATAAGGGCCCCTGTTTCTGTTGAAAGCAGTCATTTTACCTGTTCCAACAGCATCAACTGACAAGAACAATGAATATGCTTTAAGTTGCTTTTACTGATATCCTATGAATAACTCAAAATAAACTCAAAGATGAGCACATCCATGGGACATCTATGTGGGGATCGGCACTGTGCTAGGGGCCTTGGAAGATCTGATGAGAAGTCTGATGAAGTGTCCCTAGAGATCCCAGCTTTCTTAAATCAAATCAGTTGGGACACCACTGTAGTATTTAAAAAAACAAAAAAGTAATTCCCACTGAGGGGCTGGAGCAGAAGGATCACAGGATTGTAAATTCTAGCCCTCCCTGAGCAATTTAGCAAAACTCTGTCTAAAAGTTGTCTTCTCTTTTCTTTTTTTTTTTTTTTTTTTGAATTTCAAAAAAATTAAACAAAGGGCTAGGAAAACAGCTCAGAGTGAAGGCCCTGGGTTTAATTCCAGTGCCAAAAATAAGAATAAAAAAAATAAAAAAGCCAAAACGAACATCTGCATTGTGGTTAGATAGGTGACAATGTGACATATCATATAAGCACAGTGTATATTTACTAAAAAGTATGCCCTATCATTTATTAAACTATTTTCCCAAAGAATGCGGAATTTAGAACACAGTGTAAATTTTTTTAAACGTTTCCTAAGAAATTGAGATAACTCCCACAGAATCATAGTGGGGCCATTACCACCCAAGAAAATTTGCTCTAAAATGCTAAAGAGCTATGCAAATATATTTAAATAGACCTTAAAGGTGACCAGCAAACTGGATTATTAGACTCACTGATTTTATCATGAAAGGCTTCCTGATCTGCAGAACATTCCTCCCAGGTCCAATAAACAGGAGGTTGCTTAACGTCTCCCAAGTGCCACCAGCACATCCCAGCACAGGTGTGTCCTAGCCTGGCTGCACCTATGGGCTGCGCCCTTCTCCAAACCTGATGCTGCCTGTGAACACAGAGGCTGCTTCTTCACCTAGCACTATGCCTAATCAACAGGGATGAAAGAAGCAGTGCATAACTGGGATGTACTAATAATACCTGCATCTCATTTGGAAATGCATCAAGATTGAGGTGTATGGATGAATGGATAGGCAACAGAGGAAATAAAGACAGAAAAATGTTACTAATTGTGGAATTCGGGTGGTAGAGAGTTTGCTGTTCAGTCCTATAAGCCTTTTCATGTATCTAAAAAAATGTTTGAGATAAAATTTTGGAAGAAAAGAGACGAAATGTAGAAGAGGAGGAATGAGGTTTCTCCTCTTTAAAGCACCAAGGGGCTCTTCTACAGACACCTGGCTCCACATTCTCGACAGTTCAACCATTCCTTCACTGTTCAGCATTTTCAGATTTTTATGGAGGGAGGAGTATGAAAATGTAATCAAAATAAGAACTGTTACTTTATAATACAAATGGAATTAAGTTAATACATATGGTCTCAGAAACAGAAACGAAACAACATAGGACAAAAGTAGAACATGCTTACCCTAGCCATGAACTTGTTGGCGAACTGTAAAGATGTAGACAGCGTTGTCTGCTACGCAGGTGATCTGGTCTCTGTCAACCACTGACCTCTGCAATGTTAGTGCAAAAGCAGTCACAGAACAAATGAATGGGTGTCACTGTGTTCCAGTAAAACTTTATTTATGGATACTGAGATAATCTGAATCTCATGATATTCACATGTCACAAAATAGTGTCCTAGTTTGGATTTTACTCAATCATTGAAAAATACAAAGGCTATTCTTAGCACAAGGCTGTGACAAAAAGCAGGGACAGACCTGGCTTTGACCTCACTGTTGGGAAAGGACAGATGACAACCACAGGATGCTGGTGCAGACAGGCCTTAGCTACTCACACTATGATGTGCTTAGGACCTGAGGCAGCCTAAGCCCATCAAACCTAATTTGTCCAGAGGCGGATAAGACCCACCTCAGCACCAGAGGCTGTTTAGGAGGAAGATGTTAACAATGACAGTATCTCAAAACATTTAAAACCAACCACTAGGCCTGACAGTTTCCAGCATTACCTTAATACATAATGAAAAACAGCAAGCCAGGGCCACACGGGAGCAAAGTGCCACATCAATACAGGGTTGGTAGAGCTCGGCTCCTTGAAGTCTGCCATGTCCGCACGCTGAAATCTAGGTCCCCGACCTGTGAAACTAACTGGGAATGGAAGCTCGAGAAGGGGGCTGTAGAGAGGGATCTAGCTCACGGGGCACATGCCCTCCAGGGAGAAACTGGGACAGCCCCTTTCTCTGTCTGATTCCCAGATGCCACAAAGGGAGCACTTTCCTCTGTTTTCTGCCTCATCATGGGCTCAGGAATACAGGCCAAGCCACAAAGGATAACACTAAAATCATAAGCCAAAGTCAGTCTTTCCTCCTTCTAAAACTGATGTTCTTGGGTATTTTGTCACAGTGATGGAAATATGACTAATACAGGGGCCCTTCAGGATTTCTCTGAACTGAAACCATCTCTCAACTCCGTTCTCTTCCAGCAGGCCAACGTTCTCCAGTGTTCTGTGATCCTTCCTTTATGATCTCAGCAGTCAATGGAGAGCGACAACGAGCCTTTTAGACAATGTAAAACATGTAGCACCTGTGGGAAACCCTGTGGTGACAGTTCCAGACCCTTCCTGGGGAGGGGCTGCTTTTCTCAGCATGAAACTGAAGTGGGTGCTCTTCCATATTTATCTACTCACCCTTGGGCAATATTCCTGCAGAGGTTTTGCATCTGGGGAGAGACCCCCTCACCCCTAAACTTTCCTTTCATTTACAAAACCCACATATAGCCTCACAACATAACCACTCTTTTTCCTAGTTATTCTGTTCTCTTCGATTGCAAAGTAGCATGTGCTCAAAGAAGAAAGCACCACAAAAGGCCCAAAGGAAATAATCAGGCCAACTTTCAATTACTGCTTCTTCTTTGAATGACCAGGCCAGTGACTGGTGGCAGCAGCAATGAACTGTAGCCAATTACTGGCAACTGGGGAGCACTAGGAGGGGACCTGGTGCTCATACACCTGAGATCTCCAGTGGGTGGACACGAAGTATACATTGAGCCCCCTGCACATGACAGGAAAATCAGACCATCAGACCATCTTCTCCTCAATAACACTGACAAAGATGCCTCCTTCTCCTTTTTCCTCTCCCCACTTCCCCTCCACATTCCCCCTTCTGGCTTGAGAGGAAGTGTTAGATAGATACTGTACTTTAAAATACATTCATGCTTCCACTTGATAGCCAAAGGACAAGCATTTCTTAAATTCATCAGTCTATTTTTAAAAGGCCTTATGCTAGCAATGTCTGGCTCCCTATGGCTCCATCCCCTTGGGGAAAGAAATTACTTTAAAACCTACTTTAAAGGGCAGGCCTGAATGAATACGGTCATTGGTATGTCCCCAGTGATCACATAGGTTGCACTTTCAAAGTGCCCCCCAAGGCTTTCCCTCTGATGTTTGCTGCCACCTGCCACATTCTTTTCATGTGACTGGATCACAAGAAACCCCTGCTGACACAAAGGGTTGTCTCATTTAGTTTGTCCAAAATTGTCACATTTCCTAGAGAGCAAGGTTTAAAATAATGTTTTATCTCTTTAAAAACCTCACTTCATACTCCTTAAGCAGAGGAAAATTATTCTGAAATTTCTAAAGTACAGTGGATGAAGCTTTTCTACTGAAACTAAAAGGAAGTGCATGCGATTGTGTACCAACTTTCTCATCCAACTTCAAAATGGTCCAAGAAAAGCACAACATATTATTTGAGCCTTGGAAAGACTGTTAGTGCACTTAATCTAAAATCTTCATACAAAACCAACTTGTAATCGACCTGCAAATTTTAAATCAAAATACAGTCTGTGTTGGTGAGACAGTGTCTTGGAGGTAAACATCAGAGCTGCAGAAGCTCCGAACTACTCCCCTGATCGCCTGACAACATTATGAAAGTGACAAGTTCAAGGGTCAGTTTATTCCTCACATTCTGGAAAATGTTACGTTGCTATGATACAGGCCACAGTGAGTGAATGAAAATCACAGAACACAAAAGAACCGCAGAGATCTTGTCAGAGAAAAGAGGAGGGCGAGATTAGGCTGTGCTTTTCACATTCCAAATGGCCAGGGAAAACCCTGAATAACAGAGTGTTATAGTTATGTTCCTAGGGCCCCGCCAAGTCTCATGTAATCATGGCATGAACGCGGCTGAGTCTAGCTTTCATGATTGGTTTGTCATCTGGCACTGGGAATGGTGGTGTGAGTGCTACACCTGCCCAGGGCTGGAGCCAACATACAGTGTAAAGGCAGGAAGAAGGTGTGTCTTCTGTCTCTTGCTGGTTAGCGCTCGCCAGTTTGCGGCCGCCATGAATGGCTGCCCCGCCACAACACACTGCCTTGGAGCCAGCTGAGTATGGACTGAAACCTCCAAGAACTATAAGGAATACCCCTTTCCTTCCCTAATTTTGGGCATCAGGTAATCTGTCTCAGCAAGGAGAAAAAAGTAACTAAGACACAGGGTAACAGCACTGCTAGAATCATCCAGACTGTTATGTTTGATACACTGTGTCAACTTGAGAAGTTTAGAAGTTTAACTGAGAGACTCAGCAGGGAGCCAGGGTTCTTACTTTGTAAATAACCTCATCCTCTGCAAAGGAAGGCAAGGAGATTTGTGAATGCTACACCCACCCTGGGGGGAGGAGGTGGCCTGTGTACAATACAAAGGAGAAAAAGGAGGCTTGGTCTTGTCCTCTTTTTTGCTCTGGCTGCCGCCTTGAAGTGTTGGCCCAGTGCCATGCCACCCTGCCTTGGAACCAGCTGATTATGGACTGAAACCTCTAAAAACTGTAAGATAAATAAACCTTTCCTTCCTTCATTTTGGATCTCAGGTGTTTTGTCTCAGCAACAAGTGAAAAGTAACTAAGACACAGGGTAACAGCACTGCTAGAAGCACCCAGACACACACTGTCCTTCAGTCTGCACAGATCTCCGAAGCCAAGCTCACGATCTAATTCTGCTGGTGAGGAGGCTGAGTTCTAGATATTGGGGCAGCAGCAAGAATCTTCCATGCCAAGCATCCCTGTGCTGCTCCAAATGTAAAGGGTTGGAGACAACAAAGAGATTCAACCAGGAGTGGCTGCACACAACAGTAATCCCAGGGACTCAGGAAGTGGAGGGAGGAGGAATAACATTCCAGCTTGGCAAAACCTTTGCCTCAAAATGTTTTGAAAAAGGATGGAGACAGACCTCAGTGGTAGAGCACTTGCCTGGCATTAGTGAAGCTCTGGGTTCAATTCCCAGTACTGGAAAAAAGAAATCGAGGGAGAAGAGAAAGGGAGTGGTGGAGAGAAGGGAGAGGAGGGGAGGGCGAAGGGGGAGGTAGAGGGACTGAGAGCACAGGATGAAATCCCACCTGGACAACAGAGCAGATCTGGCTTGCAAGAGGGGCAGGTATCAAAGACTTTTCCATCTTGCCTTCTCACCACTCGCCTGTGCCCCTCGGGACTCATGCTTCCTTTTTTCCAGCAACTGCAATGCAGTCAGCTGTGCCTGCAGGGAAGGGGATGTTGGCTGTGACTGTAGTCCATGTGATCTCAAAGCTCTGTCTCTCCAGTGTTCACTGGGCCCGTTCTCCAGGTTTACGGTCAAGAAATGAACACCAACCAGTGACCAAAACATTGGGCAGCGAGAGCATAGCTCTGTGCAAGAGCCCTGGCCTAGCATTTGCAAGGTCCCCAACAACACCCAAAACAACAGCAGCAGCACAGTGCCCTGCACTCCTCGTCCATGTGGGCATTTACTCCATAACTTTTTATTGAGCACCCATGTATTTCTAGCATGGTAATAAAGGCCTGGAATAAAACAGGTATCTGCCCAAAGAATTAAGGAATTGTCGATCCCTCCAAAGTTCACAAGATGAAATAGTAAGGTTATTTTAGAAGTACTGTACAAACTGCTAAGTGCTAGGGGGAGAACTGGGCAGACAATGGGGTACTGCGTGAGGTGAGAATTGATTTTTACAAGGTGGTCAAATTCAGCTTCACTGAGCAAGTGACAAGTCAATGGACACTGAAGGTGGAGATGGTAATGAAGGGGCTCTCTGGGGGAGCAGAAGAACCAGACAATGCACTGCATACTAAGCTTCCCTGCAAAGAAAGTACAAATTCTGCAGGCCTGCTGGAGCTCTTGCAAAGTCTGATTAGCATTAGTGTCATCACCATGTGGTTTGATGCACAGAGTTCAAATCCCTTACACAGACAGGCAAATGAAATCCTGCAATGCGCACGTGCAATGGGAATGTTTCTGGACTTCAATTATCCCTTCCACAGTGAACTGAACACAGAAGCAAAGGAGGGTTCATTGTTTCTGCAACCATGTCAACAAAAGATCACTTGCAGAAAAGGCCTTAGTCATAAGATCACTTCCCATGCTTGAATTTTCTTCTACCTTAATGTGCGTGCTTCAGAGAAGTGATTTAAACATCACTTGCATAAGAAGAAGGATGTGAAACATTCCCCTGGGGGAAGACTGTATCACCAGCCTATATCACCTCAAAGAGAAGCTCAGTGTCTAGATATCATTCACAGCAGACAACACGTTTGTGCTTTGATGTAACTGTTAATGAAACACAGCATTGTAGACACATCTACTTAAGTGTCTTTTAAGGGTTTTGGGGATCTTCTGCCAGATCACCTTGCATAGAGACCTGGATTCAGAAAGTGTCTAACTCCAGACATGGTGTTCACCTCAGCAAGACCGAGTGCTGCTTCATTCTCTGCTGGGGCTGGAATCGGCCTGGCTGGTGCAGGCTTCACCTCTTCACAGCAACAGGTCCTTGGCATGTCTGATGAGCAACAGTGGAATGGGGACATGCCTGCAGCACAGCTCTGTGCCATTTCTAGACCTGAAGACCCAGCAGTCCACAAAGACTGTGGTATGCTGGATTTCTGAGCAGGATGGCTCACTATCAGAGATCCAAGAGGCCCACTGGGTCCCTGTCTTAGCCCATTTGTCTTAGCCCATTTCCCAGTACTGCAACAAAACACTTGGGTCTAGGTATGGAAAAGAAGTTTATTCAGTTTAGAGTTTCAGATGTGAAAGGCCCCAAGATTGGGTAGTCCCATCTGCTCCACCTCTGGGGAGGAATTTCTGGATACATTACAATATGGCACATGGCAAATAAGAGGGAGAGACCACATGGTAAAGCAAGGAAAGGTAGACTTGCTCTTTTATGACAACCCACACTCTTAAGAACCAGTCCAGTACCATGAGACCAGACCCACTTGAGTGACAGCATGCAGACACCAACTCAACTGCAGTGCAAAACTGTACATGGAGTTCAGGTGTCCAATGCATTCTTTCCCTTCCCTCCTTCCTTGCACCCACTGAAAAGTAGTACTCCTGTATTCTCAGTGTAAATTCTGTCTCACTACCCTCCAACTGTCTTTGAAGAAGAAAACAGCATATGGGGATGGTTAGGTTTGAGTTCTGAGCTTTCAGAGAAATCTTCCGATAACATTTCTAATTGGTTTTAACATCAAAGAAGAACTGTCACTCCCAGGGGAGAGCAGCAGGGAATAATTAAGGATGTTGGAATGGTGACATGTCAACCAGACTTGGGCACAGTGACAAGACCACTATCACCACCACTACAAAGAACCATTTGGTGCATGACTACACAGACTGTCTTGGGGGATGCTGTCCCAAAAGCTTTGTTCTCCAGGACACAAACATACTTAGCTAGTATCATGATGATCCTTTGAAGCTTCCCATCCAGTAGCAACTAGAAACAGAATACCATGACAGTGGTCTCCACTTAGCACAGAGAAAACATTCCAAGACCCCCAGGAGATACCTAAAACTGTGGCTAAGATCAAACTGTATGTATGTCATGTTTTTCCATACATACATATCTAAGATAATGTTTAAGTGATGAATTAGCCATTTTTAAAGATTAACTATTATCAACTGTGTATTAATTATTATTATTCTCTATTTTGTTATGAAAAATTCTTTTTTCATTAGAAGAGTGCTTTTTTATATTTTCTCTATTAATATCTACATGTATTACACTAAATTATAAAATAAAATTAGAGATTAAAAACAGTAACTTATAATTAAATAGAACAACAGTATATTACAATATAAGTTATATGAATGTGGGCTCTCTTTCTCTTTCAAAATATCTACTAAATTTTGCTGAGCATAACAGATAGTGAAGAAATCAAACCCACAAGAGAGTGGGCATACTGTAATACACTGGAAAAACCTCGACATCCTTCAGGTGATAAATGGGTACAGAGGAACACATTCACACAATGGACCATGACTCTTTCTGTAGGCAATGAAAAGGATGAACCATATAGGCAGTGTGTCAGCCAGACTTAAAAAGTATACATGCAACCAATGTCACACACACCTGCAATTCCAGCACTTGGGAGGCTGAAGTAGGAGGATAAAGGCCTACCTGGGCAATCAGCAAGACTGTCTTGTCTCAGAATAAAAGAGAAGAGGCAGGTATGGTAGCTCAGTGTAAAGGCTCTGTTAGGTTCAATCCCTAGTACCGAAAAAAAAAAAAAAGACTATGCTACATTTCTATATCTTTCTCAAAAGGGCAGAATTATGGAAACAGAAAGCCAGTCCAAGGCTGCAGACACATGGGAACAGGGCTTGTGCTTGCTCACTACAAGACGCAAGACATGATGGGAATGTGGGAAGTGATGACCTACTATGTGTGTATCTTGCTTGCAGTGGTCGTTACAGGACTACACATGTTCACAACTCAGAACTGTACAGTAAAAGCATGAATGCTACTGTGTATAAAGAATATCTCTTAAAGGACCAACAAACCTACCAAAAATCAGGGAAAAAAGCAAAAGCCAACAGAGAATTTAAATACTCACTGTTTGTAGGTAAACTATACTTTAACATTCTAAAAACAAACGTACACCCTCTATCTGCATACCTGGGCTCAACTGACTACTGAATCTGGCCATATGCTCCAGATCACCTGACCCTTGGGTGGGTGATCAGGCTCCTGAATGTTCCTACACACAGTGTGCACCAGGTACAGAGAGAAGAGCCTGGCGGGCCACAGAGGAAGTCACATCTGGTCCCTAGTAGAGAGAAGAAAACACATAGAGAAGGAAGACCAGAGATTTTAATTGCATATGGCCCAACCCAGATCCACCTCAGATGATTTCTGGAAATTGACATTCATTCATTTTGTCATTCATGTATTCAACTCCTTTCTGAGCTAAGCACTGTGTTGGGGCAAGGCAGAGAGATCTGGAGCTTACTCACTCATCCCAGAGACACACTCATCAACTGCTTTGGTAAGACTTCCCACAGAGCCCATGAGACAGGAGGGCCCCAACAGACGCAGGGCGCATGGGTTCTGGTGGCCTTCAGGCATGTGGTCCCGCGGGACTCTATGAGCAGGTTCTGCCAGGGAACTCACCCTACCCCCACTTTCAGGTTTTGAGAAACTGGGAATTCGAGGTCTCAGGTCTGTGTCTCCTAACCTCTTCTTCACCTGACAGAAGACACAAAACTGATGCCTCTGCTGCCTGCCTGCAGCCAAAGGTAATGAACCAAAGGTAATGAACCCTGGATGCCTGAGGCCCTGCCTGGCTGCCCTGAGGTGATAGAATGGAGGCCCAGCACCCTGGAGCATTGGACTGGGAGAAGAGTCCTCGGCCTACTCCCTGGTGGCTCCAGAGGCAAGAAACAGGTCCAACCTCAGACACTGCAGGGGGCTGTCTTAGGGGCTGTGCCCTGTTTGATCCAACTCGCTGGGTAAAGATTCCTGTGCCTATCTTCCAACAGCTCATACAATGTGCTGACTGCTTGACTGGGGCTCTGTGTAAGGAGAGCAAGCATGAATACTATAGGCTAGTGTTTTCCTATACCTTACCAGGGACCAAACTCATGACCTAGCACTTGCCAAGCAGGTGCTTACATTGCTGAGCTAAATCTCCGGCCCTGTGTTTTCTTACACTTTATCAGTCTATTCAGCCTTAACTTCTGAAGCCCCATATTTCCTGGAAATGGCTGCTTTGCAGTTTCCCTACCACTACTAACAGTGCCAGACATTGCCCTGCCTGAATCTAACCATCCCTCAAACCATGTTTTGATGGCCAAATGAAAATTGAAGGGCTCTAGGTTAAAAAGAAAAAACAAAAAGCAAAGAAAGAAGAAAGAAAAATTAGAACCATATCTGATGCTTTACACCAGAATTAATTTGTGATGGATGACATTATTTGTGTGTATGTGGGATGAGTGTGTGTGTCAGTATATGCGCTGCTGGCAATTATACTCAGGGTTTTACAGTAGGTAAAGTACTTGACTGCTGAGCTACATCCCCAGCCCAGAATCATAGGTTTAAACACAGGTAATAAACTACAAAAGTATAGAAAAAAAAATGAAAGAATATTTTTAAATAAATAAATTCGGAGTAGCAAAAGGTTTTCCAACTGTGATACACAATATGTAAAAGATGAAAAGAATTTAATAAATCTGATTACTTTAAAAAAGATCCATTTGGGATGATGAAAAAGTTCTGGAGATGGATAGTGATAACTATACAAGCCATGTGATCACACAATGCCACTGAACTACATGTCTAAAACAGGCTAAAGTGACAAATTTTAGGTTATGTGTATCTTACCCCAACATAAAGAATACCGCATGAAAAAAGTCAAAAGACAAATGATAACAGCAAGAAAAGATGTGTTGTATCATAAGCATAAAGTAATTTTTAATATATGAAGAGCACCTACAAATTAATAGACTGCTATAGTGAAACAGGCAAATGATATGAATAGAAAACTTACGGTAAAGATAAAATAGTTCTTAAACACATTTAAGAAGATGCTCACACTCATTTATATTTTAAAAAATAATTAAACTATACTTATCATGTGGCAGGAACCAAACAATTATAGGAGGGGACAGAATAGCCATCTTTCTTGCTCCTGGTTAGATTATGAACTGACTTATCTTCTATGAAGAGTGACTTGGTAATACCAACAAGAATGGTTAAGTGCATACACTCTTACATTCAGCAATTCTGCTTTTAGGACTTTACCTACAGATATTTTCAAATCTTTATATAAAAGCATTCATTGCAAAATTGCTTTTAAGAAGAAAATTAGAAACAACCCCTAAAGTCCACAGACTGACAAAGGGTTAGGTATTTAATGATAAATGCACAGAATAGAAACAGCTATATCTTTTTGTACAGTAATAGGATAATTTTCAAGTAATATTGTGAGCTGAAAAAAAACTGTATAACAATGTGTATCATCTTATACCATGTCCTTAAAAACATGGAAATATTTATTTACAACCTCAGTGACTTAAGTATGCACAGAGAAAATCTGGAATACCAGGAGAAGCTAATCATGAAGGGGCTTAAGGATAGTCTCTTTGAATTTTAAATCATGTGAACACATTACTTACTTAATTTCAGGGAGTGTAAAGGGGCATAACTAGGAACAGGTATATAAATCCCTTATCCTTTAAAAAGCTCTATGCAGTGAGTCAGCACCATTCTCGGACCCTGGTTAGAGAGAAAAATGGCCACGGCAGCAAACAAGCCCAGTCTGGGAACCAGCACCATGCACAGGCCCTCCGCAGACTGGGAACAACTAGACCCAAGCCTCTACCCGTAAGTCAGTGCCATTCGCAGACCAGGATTAGAGAGAACAATGGTTGCAGCAGCAAACAAGCCCAGTCTGGGAACCAGCACCATGTGCAGGCTGTGGCCGCACTGGTACAGCCAGACCCCCTCCAGCGCACAGGCTGTAAAACAAGAAATACCAATACCACCCCCCCAAGCAACTGGTTTATCCGGAGAAACACAGGCTGTGATGATAGCTACTGAGGTGAAATGCAACTGGATGCCTGTGGTGCTTTGGTGTTTCACTAACATTGCAGGTCTAGGGCCAGTGATCTGATCATAGGTTCAGAGGACATTGCTAAACAGTGTGTCATCTGGGGATGGGGTCTCCTTCTGAGGGCTGTAGCCATTGTTGACTCCCTGTGGTCTTGTTTTGAGATCCTATACCGTTTTCATTGTTTTGATGGGTTGGGTTTTATTCTCTTTTGTTTTGTTTATGTTAAATCCCATGGCAGAAGAAGCTATTTCAACAACAGCAAGATATATTTATGGTAGCAATTTTGAATCTACTATTGGCTTGTTTTGAAGTCCTTTATCACATTCATTGTTTTGTTTTTACTGTTTCCATTCTGTTGTGTTCTGTTTGATTTTTACTATGTCCAAAGTTATCTGCAGCTATTTTGAAGACATCAAAGGCATTACGGTAACTACTGTTGATTTCATTATGTTTTGAAGTCCTTTATCTCTTACACTGGTTTGTTTTGATTGGTTTTATTCTGTTATACATCTTTAAAATAAAAAAAAGATTTTTTAAAAAAAAAGGTCTATGCATTTTGATATTGATGACTACCATAAAGCATTAAACTACTAGACAAGAAGGCCTTCCCTTTCTTAGGTGAGAAATAAAAACATTTGATAACTAAACCTGGAAGAAAGGACACTGTTGTCCTTCTTTCTTTCTGTCACATTGCCCAAATGTTAGCATCCCACCAGATGGAAGGGCCCTTCAACCAAGCACTGATGGTAGAGACAGCACTTAAGGACCCTTATTTTAGGGGATTTCTCACCGTCCACTAACAGACCTACTCTCCCATGGGGTATGAACCAGAATTCTGTCAACTGGCTCCCAGTTTCAGCTTTGCAATCTTGTTCATCTATCCCACAAACACCTACACAATCTCCATCACACCCAGCACTGCTTGGGAAAGAGGTAAAGAGGGACTAAGACCTACAAGCACCTGGCTTTGCAGAATGTCAGGAGAGCTGGTGATGTGCTCAGGCCTGCCCCTGCTGGATCCCAAGCATCAATCGTTTACTCTGTGGGAAATGCATGAGCTGGCTGCTGAATGTGGACAGTCTTTGATGACATCAGATCAAGCAAGGTCCTAAACCTTGAAATGACACCAAAAGCTAATGAGACAGCTAGTGCTACTGCAATTGGCAGTGCTAAAGCCAAAATCAGACTGAGTGTGGTTGTTAAAGAATTTAACAGTACATCATTTATCAGATGTAATGGCAACAAATCAAAAGAATTAGATTCACATGCAATTCTGCTTGTCAAATACCCAGTCACAGCAAAAATTAAACGAGTCACAAACTAACAAATATTGAGCAGAATTTATAATAAAAATGTTCATAATCTATAATTATTTGCACACTGTGTTATATATCATTTATTTCAGCAAAATTTATAATAATTGCATGAGTGTATATCTATGTCTCTGTGCTTATATTACACATACACACATGAATACATATGTACACACACACACATGCACGCACAGGTTGAATATCCCTTATCTGAAAAGCTTGGGATCAGATTTTTTTAGTATCTTCTTGGACTTTACTGGTTAAACATGCCAAGTCTGGGATTTCAGAGCATTTTGGATTTTGGATTTTCAGATTTGAGACTTTTCTATCTCAAATCTGAAGGCAGCAGAAAATTAACTCTGCTGCCTCAAACTTCAAGTCCCTGACCTCTGGTTTCCCAACCTATAAAAGAAGCACAAAGCTGCAAGGTCAAAAGGTAACTGTATAAGCCAGAAAGTTGTTACCCATATTCTCATTCTTCCCACCCCAAAGTGGCTGATTTTTAAACATTTGTTCCCAAACCACTTTCCTGTGTCTCTCAACTTTCAATAAACTGTCTTCCTGTCTCTAACCCCTTTACTACCAAAGAGGAAGTTGAGTGTGGGGTTGAAAACTGCTGTCCCCTGCTGTCCCTGTTCCCTTCTAAACAGGGGTGTTGGGCCCCCCACAGACTAGAGCCTCACAGCTGGAAGTTCCTCTGTTTCCTCCCTGAGTGCCCACAAGGCTAATTCACACCTTGTAATGCTGGCAAGACTCAGCCAGAAGCCCATTTTCCTATCAGTTGATTCCTACAGTTCTACTGGAACCCTCCCTTTCTTCTCCCTGGTGTAAATCTGAGCGCTTCTCTAGAACTCATTTTAGAACCCAACACACACCTTTTGCCAGTACTAGAATCGATTAAAATTTATCAGGAAAGAAGACAATGCTGTATCAAGACTTGCTTCTTTTTTTGTGAATCTCCAATTTGTAAGCACTAAAAGACAGTGAGTTTGACATGCTCGGCTGGCTGGCAGCAGTGAGACTGGAGACTGGCTGTGGTCTCACACCAGGTCCCTCAGGTTTCACTGTGCAGGTGAACAGCCAGCAGCTCCCAGGCCTGGCACAGGGGCATGCTTCTCCTTCCAAGCACTACACTGGCCAGGACAAGGGGAAGAGCAGGACCTGAGTTGCCACTGCCTAGGTGCCTATGCCTCCTTCACAGTGGAAAGAGGGCCACCCACATATTTTCCTGTTAGGCGTGGCTCCCACTATGAACTTTACCTATCGATGACATGGTGTAAGTACCAGTGGATGTTGGGAAAATCATTAACATGCTACGTGAAAAAGATACAATGGTTTCATCTGAATCCTATTCTCTTCCACTAGCAGAGTGATACTGGGTATCACACTGCCTTATGGAGCTGTCACCCACCTCCTAGCATCACAGCAAGACACAGACATTTGCACAAACACATACTATGCATCTTAATCGGCCCTCCTGGATCCACCCAACCTCGACTTGTGAGTGTATGCATCGTTAGGCCTATCATGCTTCATCTACTCCGAACATGTTCACTTTCCACATCATTACCTAAATGATTCAGGGTAAGAACCTTTACACCGTATTACATTGCATTAGCTCTGATAAGCCGTCTACATATGACAGAAAGTATACAGGAGGCTTGTATAGGTTATATGAAAATCAGAGACTTGAGCACCATGAGTTTTGGTACCTACAGGTGTGGTTCACACCAGTTTTCTTCTCCATTCATCCACTGATGAACTCTTCGTTTGACCCCATTATCTTGGCCACTGTGAACAACGCTACAATGAACATGGAGATGCAGATACCTCTTCAACTTACTGATCTCATTTCCTTTTGATACATGCCCAGCAGTGGGACTATGGTCAGTCCACCTTTAAATTCATAGGAACTACGACACCTTGTAATCTAAGCAAAATTCTTACAGAGTAGGGGCGGGGGAAGGAGAGAGAGAGAGACAGAGAGAGGGAGAGAGAGAGAAGAGAGGGAGATAACAGCAACAGTGAAGAGTCTTAGGGTGAGATGAATATGCCAACAAGAAATTGCCCTAGCATGGCAGCAGTTTGGGGTGGGCCGTTCAGCAATGACTTTACCAGATCACAAAGTAGAGCAAAAGGACTAGCACGCTGGAACTGGAGATACTAAGCACGTGTACCCATAGAGGGGAGCAGTAATAAAGCCGACACCAGTACATTCCCTTCCCTGATTGCTCCCAGCTTGCTCCTTTGTCTGCACGCCCTCCACTTGTTCTCCCCTCTTCCTTGCACACTGCCGGCTCCCTGCAGCGGCTCCCTACTGTGTTGGCTAATGGGAGCACAGTGGAGGAGGGGAGCTGCCTACGTGTGGCCCTCCTTTATGGCTGGATGTTCTTACTGGAAAACAGCCCCACCCATTCAGACACGGACTATGCTGCTTTCAAACTCCAACAGTGGTCCACAAAACTTATGATGTTGATTACTTTTATAGGAAAAGTTTGCCAAGCTCAGAAACATGGGCTCCCCTAAGAAGCTAGTCTGAGTAATTAAAGGCAGCTAATACCTGCACAAATGTGCATGCACAGCCTATGTTAGCCTCTCTTCACTGTAAGCAAATACTTGGTAAGTACAACTTTAAAGAAGAAAGGTTTATTTTGATTCAGGGTTTCAGCAGTTTCAGTCTAAGGTCTGCAGAAGGGAATAGTAGAAGAAAGAGCTTACTTCATGGCAGCTGGGAAGCAGAAAGGAGAAGAGCCCAAAGGGGGTCATGGACCCGATACAGTGTAGTCCCCACAGTCACACTCCCATGAGCCATTCCTGTTGACCAACCACCCCTCCCATTTTGTCACCTCCCTGTAAGACCATCAATGATCTCATCAGTGGGCTGATGCACTGATGGAGTTAGCACCTACGTGATCAAGTCACATCCCAAAAGTCCATCAGCAACCAAGTCTTAGGTGTGTGGGGGAGGGGGTCTGGATCCCAACAAGAGCATTCAACTTCAAAGCTAAATAAAATACCTTGTTCTTGAGATAATGGGGCCAAGAAGAGAACACCGCATCAGGGCCTGCAGGTAGGGTGACCTCAGAGAAAACAGAGACCAACACTTTCCTGATGTGGATGTTCAATTTCTATGGTGTGGTTAAAAGCTGTATTTCCTTTTAATGAAGTGATAATGACTGGTTCCCTGGACATTTGTACAATATTCTTCTCCAAATTCATGCTACATCTCCCTGCTGCTGCATGGAACAACTAACTCTTCTTTCACTCCCTGGTTTCATCTTCATATCCGTTCAACTTAATCACATTGGGTTTGGTTCAACCCAAAAACTGAGGTGAATTTTCCATTCATGTGCTGAATGGAAACTCACCAAGACCTACTCAGGACCACTTTCCATGCTCAGTGCTACAGCAGAAAGTAAGGCACAGACCCGGATCACAGGAGCTTCCCATCCAAAGGAAGAGAATGACACTTTAAAGTAACCATAAAGTAGACATGTAATTACTGCGGTGATAGACACGAAGAAGGGGCGGTGACCCCAAGCGTACTCTCACATCAGTGTCAGGAGGGATTCCGGCCAGCAGGTCCTCTGAGCCTTACCCATTCAGCTCCACTCCATATCGCCGGGACATGGGAGGGCCACCAGGTGCATTCTGGGGCAGCCTACCCAAGCCAGACCACACACTCACACCACTCAGCAGTCTGTTCTCTTCCCAGCCCTGTTCTGGACACCCAAGGTCAATGCATTTTCAGCTTATTCCATAGGAAGCTCGTGGGGTAGATTCTTGCTTGGCTCCAGCCCTAGAAGCCCATCAGTCAGGAGGGATCTGTGCTGATCCCGAAGCCCGGTGGTTCCAGTAGAAAGAGGGAGGATTTCGCCCCCGACAGATACCTGGTAACAGCTAAATACATTTCTGTGTCACAGCTGGGATGGGAGTGGTAATGGCACCCATGAGTAGAGGCCATGGCTGCTGCTAAATATCTACAATGCCAGGGAACCCCACGTGACAAAAAGTCACCTAGCGCACACTGTCACCAGTGGAGAGGACACGAACCCTTGGTTCTGAGGAAGCCAGGAATAAAATGTATTAAACATATTTGATGAGCCAGCACTGTGCCAGACACTTTAAACTTCTCTGAGACACTAACCGAAGCACAGGTCAAAAAGTAAGTCATACCACTCAAGACCTGGCTTCCAGGCAGCACACTCAGTCTAGGGAGTCTTACACCGCCTGATATCAGTCACCTCTCTGAGACCTGCTCTCCTCCTCCACACAACACGACTGGCGATTCCATACTTCAGGCTGGTCTAAGGGGTCCCTAGTGAATCTTAGCTTCCTTATCCCTTCCTCCACTTTGGATTTCCAGATTTTCCCAAGGAATCTATGGACACAGACTCATATACAGTACATACCCACACCTGAACACACCTGTTTACACTTTTATGTCCTCCACAAGAATCTGAATGAATGAATGAGTGGATGAATGAATGAATCCTCTAAGTCACGATGATCTCTCCTAGCCTGAATTCTAAAACAATTTTTCATGCTTCATCTCAGTTTGTTTGTTTTTTTCCTGGTGATGATGATCCAACCCACAACCCTGCACTTGCTCCACCACTGCAGCATACCCTGATCCTTGTTTATCCTATTTAGACTTTCTAACAGTGTTAGTGATGAAAACTCCATCTCCTTGATTCAATTAGAAGTTTATTATGACAACAGGGCCGTGCTCAGTACTCAGCCTGCAGCACATCACTCAGGTGGACACTCAGTCTTTGAAAATGACTGAAAACAGTCAAAACTATGGTTTCAATTTAGCATTATCACTCCTTGATTTTTATCTGAATTCATCTTACAGATCTTATTCTAAGGCATTTTCCTTTTCAGGTTTGTGAGAACTTAATATTACTTTTTATAAAACTGAAGCTATCTACCTAATGGGTCCAAAAAAGAAAGAAAATTCATTTCAAAGCAGCCTCACCTTCAGCAGCCATGTTTCTTGAACAAACTGTACCCCACTCTAGGCAAACAAGGGCTGGCACTCAGACACCCAAGTGGGCATTTACCCACAGCAGCTGGCAGAGCCTCGCCACTAAGCAAATCCTAACAATTCACCCTTTCAGCCACCAACCTAATAGGCTTTTCTTGGCACGGACAATCCTGGCTTGGCCAAACACCCATTTTCACATCTTGAATTAGTACGTGTCAGAAATGAATGGAGCCTCCAGATCTGCAGTACGTCTTACATTCTGTAACAAGCTCATCTTGATCAGCAACTTGGATGCCCACATGTGCTTCAGACTCCACTCTCCATAAAGATCCACAAGAAAAATCAATCACTGCTCACCTGAGTAAATTCCTAGTGCTTCTGCCTGCTTGTGGTAGTTTTTCAATCAAAAACATAAGCTAAGAAAATGAAACCTACCATTCAGTAACTTAAGCACGCCATATTTAAAAGCTGAATTTACATGCCAAGACCGAGTCTCAGTTCCTAACAATGCCAGGGCAGTCATCTCTCAAAGCATTTCTGAGCAGCACTCTTGCTGAGCAGCCACTCCAGACTCCAGAGCAGCTCTGGTCTTTGTTTGCTTGAATGCATCTCTTTTCCTCTTAACAGAGCCTCCTAAACTAAAAGTGTCTCACTCCCTTTTCCTATAGTGTCTGCTGGCTTTGGCAAAGGCATCTGTTTAAGTGAGGCCCCCAAACGCCACTCTCAAATGCAAAGCTAAATTCTTCATTAATGTGTGTCCTGGGAAGTCTAAGTGCCATGTACCTAGCACATGGTCAGAGACTGGCAGAGAAACTGAGGCCTGGGTCCACGTGAGCCAGGGTAGGGCAGGCACACCTAGGCAAACAGACCAGGTAAACAAAGTCAAGCTAGGCAGAATGCACCTACTGTGCAACCTGGGCCAGACAGGGAGAGAGGTAGAGGAAAAAAGGAAACGAGAGGAAGAATGGAGCTGCAGACAAATCCACTTTGAGGATCCAGGTCAGAACCTGGCCATGCAAATGAGGAATGAACCAAGAACACAGAGAAGACAAAGACCCAGGAGCACAGAGCCTGGGGCAGTTTATAAGTCTCTCTCTTTCTTTCCCTCTGTCACTCTCACTCTCTGTTGTTAAACAGCTGCCACCTATTGACTGTGTGCCTAGTTCTATGCTAAGAACTTCACACAGATCATGTACATTTACACAGCAGCTTTCAGAGCAGGTATCATAATTATCCACACTGTACAAAAGAGAAAATCGAGTCCCACAAAAGTCAAGTGACTTCACCGTGGGAACTATATTGTGGAGTCAGGGAATGGGGTCCTGCTAAAATTTTCATCTCCCCTCCAAACTTCACGTTGAACCGGATCCCCAGTGCCAGAATCTGTGGACTCAAGCCTAATGGGAAGTGCCCTGGATAGATTCATGTTGTTACTGTAGAAGTGGGTTAGTTTTCCTGCAAGTAGGTGGCTATAAAAAGCAGATCAATCCTTCCAGCTTTCTCTTGCTGGCTTGCTCTTGCCCTTTTACTTCTGCTACAGAAGTAATAAGGCACGAACATCCTTCCCAGATGCGGGCACCATGCCCTGGGACTCTCCAGCCTCCAGGATCATGAACAGAATGACTTAATTTTCTTTGTAGTACTGAGTCTGTAGCATTGCATTAGAACAGCAAAAACAGACTAAGGCAGATATGAAGACCTGAACCACTATTTTAGTTTTAGTTTCTAGATATGCACCTTCACGAGGCAAATGAGCAAAGCCTACTGTGTGCTTAGTTTAATCCCAACCAACAGAAGAGATATAAAAAGTCATGTTCTTTCCTCTCAGAAAACTCAAAATCCACAGGGGTAGTCAAGAATCACACACACAACCAATTATCAAAGAATCCAAGATGGGCACAGCGGTGCACGCCAGCCATGCTGGCACTGGAGAGGAGGACTATACCTGGGCCCAGGTTGTTCAACTTAGTGACCTGGTAAGATCCTGCCTCAAAAGAATACAAAGTAGCCCACTGTCTAATCCAAATCTTTAATGGACATGGGAATCAAGAACCAGAGCCCTCATGCAGACCACCCTGAATACCCTATGGAGAAGGTTGTACAAATTAGTCAGTTCCTGGGTACACTATTTACATTTCTCTCTTATTCTCCAGGTTCTATGCACGTGACTTCTCTCTAATATCTCTTTATCTCCTTTAAAATGTTGCTGTCCTTCTCTAATATACAACTGTTTTAAAATCATATGCATTGGAAAGCATGCTTCTTCTAAAGATGAGGCTTACAAGGGACTGTCTGTTTTAATTGGGAATGTTCTTAAAGGAGAACGTAATCATCCAATGCCCAAATCACACTGAAAAAAACCAAAGCACTGCATGTTTCCACAAGGCCACCAGGGTTCCATTTCCCTTGTCCACTGCTATATTTGCCAAGCATTCTTATCTCTTAGAGCCAAGGAAGGGATGGGGAGGTAGGCATGGGCTGGAAAATACTCTATTTGTATTAATTCCCTTCCTCTCCCAAATAACTGAATCAGAGGATGGAAGCTCTTGTGATAGGGAAGAGATGACAGAGCTTGGAACAAACCCTTACCCATTCTTCATGGGAATACACTGAATACCTTCCTTTCCCATCTCCCATGACAATGGTAAGAAAAAGAGCAGACATGACTTTGGTCAGCTAGGTCCTACCAACCATCTACAAGAAGCCCTTTCATGATGAATGAGCAGAACCAGGAAGAAAAGGGCTCCCTGATACATGGCAGTGGGGAGAGAAAAGACCCCATGACTGTGTGAAGCCAGAGGTGTTCATAATAGCCACACCAGAGGAAGGTTCTGGCATCAGCAGTTTACATACTGACTGCAGACACTCTGAGTAGACAGCTGTGTACATTGTATCACAGGAGTACACTGGAATTTCCAGACAATCTGTTTTCCATTATGCTGAGTGGTAAGCCAAGAAGACATTATACTTTGAGTATCCCTTCCCTGAAATGCTTGGGATCAGGAATGTCTGGGCATTCCCAAAACGAAAACTGAAATGCTCCAAAATCCAAAGGTTTCTGAGCATCACAGTGGTACTGAAACTTGGGAATATCACAACATTCCTGAATCAGCCAAGGGTGGAGATACGTTCTGTAAACCCAGCTGCTCAGAAGGTTGAGGAGGGGGCAAGGAAGGGAGGGAGCAGGGATAAAAAGGAATGGAAGGAAAGCAATAGAAATAATGTTTTGCAAAGGGAGAGAGGAAGGACTGAAGGGAAGACTGGAGAATGGGGAAAAACAGAAGCTGTATTGTGTGCAGGTACAAATTTACTATGATAAATGTGATCAATATGTATGTTAAAAGTGTACCAAGAAAATTAATTTTCAAAAACAGAATGGCAAGTTTAAATACAGCCTGAACAACACAGTGAGTCTCCATCTCAAAATCAAGAAGATTTGCAGACTTGGAATGTTCAACTTGTACCTTTAATGTAGCAAATAACTTTTTAGTATTTTTAATCAAATCCCTGAGGATAACATCTCTATGAATCATGTGTTATTCTGCCTTTACAACTTCAGTAGTTACCTGTTACAATCCTGTTCTCTACAATATATACCTATGCCACCCAAGCTTTATTTTTCTGTAGAGGCAACTTTCGGTTTATTAAATATTACACTCAAAGGGTTGCAGTCTTCCATCACTTTCCCAGAGACACATATATCTGCTGCTTATCCATAAACCACAGATGGTTTAAAAAAAAAAAAAAGAAGAAGAAGAAGAGAAGATGATGCAAAGTGATTTGGAAGAACTTCTCAAAGAAAAGCAGACATGGTCAGAACTGCATCAACAGTAAAACCCGACTTCTCCCTACTGTCTTCCATGTAGCCCTCAACACTTCCTTTCTCGTATCACTTACACATAACCTACTTCCTCCATTCACATGCAGCCCAATTATGGACAGACACATGAGTTGCTAGGCAGACAGACAGACAAAATCCGACCCTTTGCAGGAAGGCATGAAAGAAAGGCATTGGTTACTTTCTCTGTATTTCCTATTCAAATGGAAAATTCTACACTGTGGGTATGGTATGACGATTGCCATAAGGCTTCAAATATTCTGACAATCTTTATGTTAAAAAGAAAAAGCTGGGTTAGGGATATAATTCAGGGGTAGAGTGCTTGCCTTATATGCGCAAGGGCACAAGGTCTTGGGTCGAATGCCCAGCATTCAAAAAAAAAGAAAGAAAGAAAGAAAGAAAATGGTTATATGACTTCAAAAATAGAAAGAAATGAACTGCAGACAGAACTACTCAATAATAGCAAGTATTTCATTCTTGTAAGTGAAAACATATTGAAACTAAGTACCTCTTACCCAAAATGATCAGGTGTGTTTAGATTTCAGATGTTTGGAATATGTGCACGTACATAATGAGATATCTTGGGGATAAGACCCAAGTCTAGACATGAAGTGCATTTGCTTCTTACACACCTTATACTATAGCCTAAAAATAATTTTTATACAACCCGTTCAATAATTTTGCTCATGAAACAAAGTTTCACGCTGTGAAATTTTCCATCTAAGGCACCACATCAGCACTCAGTGTTTCAGATTTTAGAGCATTTTAGATTTTAGGATATATAACCTATAATACCAACTGTACGTAAAATATTTAAAAACAGCATCATTCATCACATAAATATAAATAAACATAATGAGGCAGTTTTGACAGAAAATAAAGTATGACCCAAAAGAGAAGCCATATACAGAAGCAAATATCCCAGCCAAAACCATCAGGCTTATGAATATAAGTATCATCAATACAAACTTCTTACACTCTGGGGATCAGCAATTTAAAAGCACATTTGCTCAAACATTATGTTCTTCATCCACAATTGAACCTGTTTATAAAGGGAAAAAAATCACAAAATCACAAACATCCTCCCAACTTCCTCCCTTACTGACATTTCTGAATATATGTCAGGTTATTAAGCAAAATTTCCCAAGTTCAAAATGGAAATGTCAACAGGTAGCACAGAAAGAGAAAGTCTCGTAATCCTTTCTGCGAGGTAAGCAACACCATACTTAAATTACAAGAGGGGACCTTAAGCCACACTAGCTTTCAACATTCTCAAGAAAAGACTAAAGCAATAAACAGGCATCACACTGGACTGCGCCTGGAGGATGACTATCACACACTCCTTCTTGGGACTGAAAACAACACACAAACTACTATATATTTTAGACTTTTTCTTTATAAAAACCCATCCTGCACATTAAATCAAGGGCTGGGACACAACCACACATTTTGTTTTACCTAAAAATTATGTCCTAGTCAGAGAAAGATCTCTTACCCATTTTAGTAGAAACTGTAGAAAATCCAAATGCCAACTTTTCCCTCCACCTTACCCTGTACATTTCAAGGAAGTCATTTGGAATGCTAAAAAGTAACACACTGCATTTATTATAAGTATTTATATTGCTATATAATTTCCTTCCAGATTCAAAAGCAATGCATTTTTGTCTTCAATAATTATTCCAACAAACCAAAGTAATAATTATTTGTTTCTACATAAAGTCCCACACAATCACTCACCAGTTCTGACCTGGACTAGCTCTGTTCAGTGAAATGAGAAACTGTTGGTCATTCAGGAGGTGAAACCACAGGGCAGAGGCTGGATTCCTTACACATTACATTCATCAAAAGTTAAATAGTTAAGAAAGTGTTTTGTGAACTTTCTAAAAAGCACAACTATTAACTCAGGCTTGACTAAAGCCATGCACATGCTAGCTCCATTCGTAACTGCAGGCACAAGCCACAGGGAGGTCACACAGGTGCCTGCATGCTGGGAAGGCCTGTGACAGTTCTGGGCTCAAAGGAAGAAGCTGCTGGCCTGGAGGGATCTGCAGTGAAGGCCTCCAGGAAGCAGCCACTCACCATCCTAAGCATCCTCTCCTGCCACACACTGAGGTGGACTGGCGGGGAACAGTGGCTTCAAACAGCTCTCCTAAGTATCAACCTCATTGGGCTTCAAAAGGGGAAAGTTGTTAAATCCTAAAAAACATGTAGCTACTGCGGTTCTGGGTCCATCTCTCGTACCTCCCAACCAGCTGCCTTGGGAAAGCCAAAAGACCTGTCTCCACATGGACTGCCAACATAAGAGGAGAACTGGAGAAGAAGTTAGTGTCGTTTGGTGTTGTTGGTTCTTCTGTTGCCGGGGTTCTCCTGGAGGAGTTTGTCAAGCTCCTTTCCTGATATGAACTTGGCTGTTCTCATCCCCTGAGGAGCTCAGGGCCTTGTTGTTGAGAATGGCTGTGGTTCACTTTGGGGGAGCTCTGGTCCTTATTTTAAGGCAGCACTTCCTGGTTCCAAAGGGGAAGATGGTATGCTGCTCAATCTCCAGAAGTTTGTTGCACTGGCTTCCTGATATGAACTCAGTTATTATCATCAGAGGAGCTCAGGACCTCCTTGTGGCTGAGGATGACTGTGGCACTTTTGGGGGTGCTCTGGTTCTTACTTTGAGTAATGCTTCCTGGCTCCAGTGCAGAACCCTCTCTCTGCCTGATGGCACAGATCCTTCACCACGCTGGCATAGACTTTCTAGCTTCCACTGCTGACCTTGGGGCTTTCCCAGTGCAGATCTGCGAAACAGACTCGCATGAGTCATTGTAGTGTGCTCTAGGCCTCCAGCTGGACTTGTGGGAGGCACTATCACAGGCTCTAGGTCTTCAGCTGAACCCCTGCAGGACATTGCTGTGGGATCTAGGCCATCAGCTAGATTCTCTAGGTCTTTAGCATGTAAAGAGATTTACTGAACTTCCTTTGTATTTGACTCCTTGGGTGACCATTATATATAATACTATAAATTATGTGTCTTGTCCTCCTTGCAAACCCTGACTACAACAGCTACGATTAAGAATGACTGCCCCTAACACATTTCCCTGCTGAGCCAGGCAACAGAACCTTGACCTTGTCCCCCTGACCCCACACCCCACTTCAGCAGGTATCCAGCAACCACAGATCACACCTTTTGCTGCCCACTTGCCCTCTCCTCCCACCCCATATGCAGGGAACTAATCTGTGCTTTGAAGGTTACAGCATTGCCAATAAACTAAAAGAGACAAGTCACCTCTCCTAATGCAATACTTACTTCTAGTTTCTGAAATCAACCCAAGCATCCATCTCCATAAATTCACAGTGTGTTTTCATGGCTTTGCTGGAGCTTATCAACGTCACCGGCCTCCAACTTCCCAAATGGCTGTGTAAGAGACAACCTATGGTAAAATAAGGACAAGGCAGCCCAGGAAGTCAGGCCCTTTGGCTTCCTTACCTAATAAACATTTCACAGCCTCTGCTCCTTGGCCCCACTGAACCTAATGATGTTACCCTGAGTAGCACAGAAACACAGCTGCAGTGATGGACACAGCACTCAACCAAACTCCACTCCTGACACCACCCCCACCCAGCCTCACCACCTGGAAGATGATCATTAGACTTCCTGTAACACACTAAACTTTGGAAATCACTAGCCGTCAGCTCTAACATATGCGCAGTCAGTAATCACCCCACAAGATGAGAGCTGAGCATGGCACACACAGTATCTTCACCGTGCTGACTCGAAGAGCACAGTTACATGAACCTAGGGGCATTGGTTGATTGCTCATTATGGTCTTATGGTGCAATCTAGAGATAGCACACAAGAGGCTGCTGCTGGCATAACAAGGTATGGTACTTCACAGTCAACTTTTTCTAGTAAGAGTACACACTAAAATAACTAAAAGAATGGCACACATGAATCAGTAAGTCCTTTACTAACATTACCAATATCATGTACTGCACGTTATTTTGTATGTGCTATACTTTATACAACTGGCAGCACGGCAGGTTTGTCACCAGTGTCACCACACACTTGTAACAATGTGTCAAGCAACATTACAATGGCGATGATGTCACCAGACGACAGGAATTTTTCAGCTCCATTATAAACTTTGGCATGCAGCTCATGACTGTATTTGAACTTTTATCTCTCTTCAAACTTTGCTGCCTTCCCTATCAGAGGAAACATCTGAGAGCATTCTAAGTCAGAAATCCAAAGGGAAAACCACACTCAGTGCAGCCCTCACAGTGTGATCTCAGTCACTGTCTGTGATCCCTGCTTCCAAAGACACCCCCAGAACTTACTCCTCTTCTGGGTGCACAAAGTGTCACTACACTCGGGACTTGTGCCTGCCATCCACCAAAACCCACTGGAACACCAAAGCATGCACGGGCAGGCCTCTGAGTGATTTCTTACTTCAATGAAAATGCCAATGGATTTTATGCCAAAAGGAGAATGCTATAAATTTGAATTATTAGCCTCCAAGCACCATCCAAACCAATGTAAAATATTTAATGCTCCGCTTCATTTGTTTTGTTTAAAATTGATCTTGTGCTTGGAAGTTTTGGCTGCTGTGCTCATTACTATTCAGCCACAGAGAACATAAAATCAAAAACCGTTATTATTTTTGTGAGCTGCAGCACTTATATCCTAAGTGTTCATCTTCACCATAGTCATCAGTTATTGAAGGCCTAATATTTAAACATTTTTTCAATGTGCTTTCCATATAGTGATCCAATCAGTAAGAATTTATTGGGCATCTACAAGGTACCATGCATCGAATTAGGCATTAGAATTTTTTTAAAAAGATGAACAAGTTCAAGGTCACAGCACCAAGAGAATATCAGGGTAATAAAATGCAACAGTGTGGAAACAGGAAATTAAGAAGTGGCAATGTGTCACATGTTTGGAGGCACTGAATTCTCACAATACCTTCCCAATGCAGGGATCTCCAGGCACTCCACGTGAGTGTGTGAAGGCTCTTCCACATCACATACTGCCTAGAGCACTGATATCCACATCATTATCTGTACCTTACATCACCACTGTGGTCTCAACACCATACCAGCCATTCTCCATTGGCTCATCCAGACACCAAGCATACACACATGCCTGGACTCCCTCTGCACACTGCACACCCTCGAGGACATGGACCACAATAACCTGAACCACAGAGGGTGGCCTGAAGGAACCTACTGGCCAGCAACATGGAGCAATACAAGTCAGTAAAAAGCCAGCAAAGGAGCATGTCACTGGGCAGCCATGGTTATGGACCAAAGGAGTGTCTCGCTCAAGTTATTTAGCTCCTGAAAGGGGAAAAAATCATCTTTTCCCTTGCAAAGGCTTATTATGGAACTAGGACTTACATCTTGACATCATGCAAGGTAAGACAGTGGGATTGAAAAGAAGGCCAGTCATTCGGGTACCCTATGTATGAAGAGGCTCCTAGGTGAGGCCAAAATTGTAACCAGAGCCAACAGTGAGGCAAGCCAGCCTGCAGCTGCCCTAAATGCCAACTGATAAGAGATGGCAAGGCATCCTGGGGCATAAAAACACCAGCATGACAGTAAAGGTAGAAAACTGCATTTACAAGCACTCATCTTAGAGACTACTGCCCATGATGGAAGCAGTTCTGTTAGTCTCCTGGGACAGAGGGTTAGATCCTACAGGGCCTCCTGGAGTCAAGGTCAAAGGTCATCAAACAGTCTTCTAAAGACAACCAGTCCTATTTACCACAGCATCCTGCTTCTGCGTGGAGGGTGCGACAGCTCAAGGACAGAGCTGCGTCTGCCAGAATCAGCAAAGAAAGGGCCAGTGCAGCTGATGACTGTCTCTCCCATGAGTCTTTTCCCGCACAGCCTCCCAGTAGGCAGAGAGACTCACAGAACATTGTAGACTTACCTAGAACACCCAAAGTTTTAGCCAGGCCTATGAACAATACCTGTATCTGTTCAAATTTCTACTGCTGATGAAATACTTTTACGTATGCTATGCTATTTGATTTTCACAATAGTCACAAAGTAAGCACCAGGCCTCTCATTCACATATTAAGATCCCGAGGGTCAGATGGGTAGGTTAGCTTTTCAAAATTATAAAACTAGCAAGTTTATAAGCTGGATTTTGGAGCAGAATGACTGTGTAGTGGTTCATTTAATCTATCCTTCCTCCAACACAATATTGGTAAAGTCAGGATTCTTTATAAAGTCCTAAACAGTTGGCAGAAAGGTTTTAAAGGAGTCCTGGGCAGCACAGCACTTACCTACACACACACACACACACACACACACACACACACACGCTCAATTTTTCTGACACTAAAATAGCAAAAATAAAATGTATTCTACTCTTTAAACCCATTTTCCCTCCTCTGGCTATGGACTTTACTGAGTCCATTCCTCAGATGAGCAACTACCACAATAGATGACTGCGAAAGATACGTAGGTAAAGCCTTGAATCTTAGATGTTGGTCTGTTTATAACGCAGTGCTTAGAAACTATATTCCACCTCTTAAAAACAATCCTGAATTTGTGCCAAATACCTGTCCATTCCCATTTCCAGTCACTAAACTCCTGCCTTCACCTTCATCTTCACAGTGACACACATCTCTGTCTTTCCTACATGTCCATCAGGATTTGTTTTCTGGAAGGCAGATGTATAATCTACAAGACCTCAAAAACCTTCAGAGAAAGTCAAGCATTTGCCTCTTCTTTTGGCAAAAGACAATTTCAGCTATACAAGCTAGGTGGGTAGGTATATTTATTTTTTTCTAAATCCCCAATTCCCAGTTTCTCAGAGCACTTCTTTAAAATTCCTGGGTCACATAAATCACTTAATAACCACTTCAACGATTAGTCTTTCACAGTGGGGAGAAAGTTATACACAGAAATGAAGACAGAGCTACAATCAAAGTGGCAAAGACAAGTGACAAATGAGCAGACCACCTCACTTGTCACTGAGCACACAAAAGGAAGATCCCAGACTTCCCTCATGAGTCCCAGGAAGTTTCATTTTCTTTTTCTCTTAACACAATTCTACCAAGAGATCCTAATAAAGACAAACTTAATATACTGAATACATAAAACAATATTCATTCCTTAACTTCACTCATTCCTCCTTAACAGCAGAATTTATATAATCAGGGCTTCCTACACAAATGGAACTGAAATACATTTTTCACTTTTTTTTATTATCTAACCCCAAACAAAAACTCCATACACCACTTGGCTTGCTGTGAACTACATAAATAAAATGATTTGATTCCAGTTAAACAACATATTTCAAACTCATGCTTTTATACCTTCATATTAAACATATCGGTGTAACACAGGCTCCTACTAATGTTTTGGATCAATATTAAATGTACACCGAAGTAATCCATACCAGTACCTTTTTTTTTAATTGCTTGCATTCTTTTACAATCATATGAACCTTAGAATATTTTTTAGTTGAACTCAGCTTTCATAATTTCACTAGGTAACTGAAGGGTGTGTTTTTAAATTTCCTTTTAACGAAGAAAAAAAGAACCTTTATATGGGGACATCAGGTGTGCATGGAAAAATACAAATGTCAACACACATACTGTAAATACATAGGTACTTTTTTTGTTTGTTTAAAGATCCTTTTACCTGCTTTACAAATCACAACGCATACACACCACAAATTCCATCAACTGTATTTTAAATGTAGACATAAAAACTGGGTTTTTTGCTAACATAAAACAGAGCTCAATACATTCTTGTGGAAAGCTCAAAGGAAACAGCCAGCAGTCCTTAGATGCTTCCATAGAAATCTGTTCACCTAGAAACTGGGTCCTTTTATCCAGATAGCCACAGTAGACTCTCTTTGACTTGTTAAAAAATTACCACTACAAAGCAGATGAAACCAAAACAATCGCCAACACCGACCTTCCCAGTCAGGAAGTTTCAAAATCCAAGCTCAACATCAACATCTGCCAAGCTGTAATCTACCACCTATCAGGAGAGTGTGTTACAATGAAAATTCAAAAAGAAGTAAAGCATTAAAATATTTAAGGCCTACTAATTTGTACTATTTTACTCTCACTCAAGAGCTAACTGTAGCTGTGATCAGAATCTTAGCATTTAATTCATTGTCTCAAAAGGGCAAAGGCGGACAGTCAGTGAACGAATTCACTGTCCTTCAGGAGATCTGATCGCTATATTGTGCACCACAACCACACGGCGCGGCTGCTCTCCCCACCTTGGATTAGGCGATTTATTTCTGCTCCCCAGTCATCCCCGGTTTCTCCTTTCGCTGCAATCTGCCCATCTCTTGGAAAGGTGAGGGAGATACCTCCAGATTCAAACTGCATTTTTTTACCGCCCCCACCCCCGCCCCGGTATCACACATTCCCACAACCCAGCAACGTGAGCTCCCCGCACCCCAGTACCTGCCAAGTTCCTCTCCGGTGTCGTAGTAATCGTCCACGTTTTCCTGCCTGAACACCGTCATGATAAACTGTCACACCTCACCGGAGCTCAACGCACTTCAGCTCCGCTTCCCAAACCATCACCACCACTCCTGCGCTTCTGGATGCCCCTCAAGCATCAATCTCCAGTCCTTTAAAAAAATAAAAAGGCCACAACAATAAAATGACAACCCCAAAAGGAAGTGCGCCTCCCGGGTTCAGCCCCGCTCGCCCGCGCGCCCACCCCGCAGGCGGAGAGGCGCACCCTTTGTTAAAGCGTGCCGGGCCAACCCGCTCGGAGTCCCGCTCCCAGGTCCCAGTCCGGGAACCATCGGTCCGCCCGAACGGTCGGATCCGGCTCCGGAAGTGGCCGGCTCCCCGCCTCCCTTTCTCCGCACACACGCCCACCCAGCCACCTCCCGGCGCGGCGGAAGCGCGCGGCCCTCCCAGGGATCCCGCCAGCAGCGCCCCGCCGCGCCCCCGCGCCCCCGCCGGCCGGCCGCGCAGAGGCGGTTCCTCGACCGCCGCCGTCACCCGGCCACCCGGCGCGGCCCGGTGAGCCCTCCACCCGGGGTCCCCGAGCCTGACACAAAGCTCCGGCCTGCGCCACCGCCCCCCGCCACGGCCCTGGGACGCCCCCGGGAGCCACCCTCCCTCCCACTCACCGGCGCCCGCGGCTCTGCGGGTCCCAGGGCGCGCGGCCAGCGCAGTGCATGGGCGCGGCCAAGACCGCGGACGGCAGGGCGCAAACCCGGCCGCGAAGGTCCCCGCGCCGGCCCCGCCCGCCCCCAGCCCCGCCGAGAGGCAGCCCCGGTGCCTCGCGGCCTCCCCAGCCGGCGACCAATAGGGACCCTGGGGCGGCTGGCGGCGCGGCCCACCCCTCCGGCGCCCGCAGCTCAGCGCACGCCCGCGCCCACGCCGCCCCACCTGTGCTGCGGCCCGAGCTGCCCTCTTCCGCTCAGTCTCAGAAGCGAAATCCCGGGTCCCGGAGATGTTCCTGTGTACGCGCCAGAAACGGTGCGCGGCGCCGGGAAATCACGAAAATAACCGGTTTTTAAAATCCCTGCTCCGGTGAAACCGACATTCTGCTGGAAAAGCTAGACAATAAATAGCTAATAAATGAGGCCATTCTAGGAGGTGTGATCCGTGTTTACAACGGAACAGGTGAGTGGCACCCAGGAGTGGAAGGCAGGAACGTGCCTGACAGCTGCAGCTGCTTCCCAGGACAGGCGCTCCCAGCTGAGCGCTCTGAAGCAAGGAAGCTAGGCAACCCCAGAAGAAAGGGCTAGGATGCCGGGCGCCCACGGGCCACCGAAACGTGAGCTTATTTGCGCTATCCTGTGTGCCGCCGGCCATAGAAGAGCTCACTGCCGTACCAGTCCCAAGCGAGGTGTGCTAATGAAAATAATAAAAATAACTTATGCATGTTTCTACATTAGTCGTATGTTCAGATCACAGTACTTGGACAAACTGGGTTAAATAAAATATATTCAATAATGAATCAATTGCACCTATTTCTTGTTACTTTTTAAAATTGAGAAATGCAATCATCTCTTTGAAAAACCAGAAAAAATAGCAAAACAAGGTCTCATTTCCATACTTATAAGTAAAACTATCAGCCACAAAAAATAAAAATAAATACAATTCAGCTACTAAAGAATACAGCAATACCTATATGGTTTGCATTGTACTGCTGAGGACTGTACTGGTCTACACAGAAATCCCATAGGCCCTGAAGTCCCCTTCACCATTTCTAATTGTCACTCCATGCTCTTAGATTTTTGGGTGGGGAATCCCAAGTAAAGGAAGGCTCTGACAGAGAAATCCAGTCTTGGGTGTAGTGGCAGAGGCCTGTAACGCCAGCACTCAGGAGACTGAAGCAAGAGGATCACCTGGAGTTCAAAGCCAGCCTGGGTTCCACGGCATTCTAAAATAGGATAATTCAAACTCCCTTTGGATCAACAGAAATTTTTGAAAAAAGTAAAGCAAGAGAATGTCCTGCTGGCCTTATGTCAGATCTTTGTCTCAGGGAAAATTTCACTTAATGACTTATCAATAAAGCACATGGTCATGATAGAATCGAAGAAGGTGCAAATTTGGGAGGTGATATTAACCTAAAAGAAGGGTATGAAACTTAATAGAAAAAGATTTTGAGAGGTGAGAAATACACTCAAAAATAACCAGAACAAAAGTGATTCCTTAGGGGAAAATGCAAATAAATACATCTGTTGGGGGAAAAAATCAAATACACTGATGCTTGGAAGAAACTTGAAACGTGGGTGTGGATGACTGCTTTGCTGCAAAATAAATGTATTTTCTAAGGCAATTAAAAGGATTGTACTGTTGGGGAGCTAGTATGGCTTACCCTATTCTCCAGTGCTGAGCACAGGAGATTTTCTGCAGGAGGAAAAAACAGTGTTGGATTTTTGAGTCACAAAATTGGATCTAATACTGGTGGAACCATTTAGCAGTCGAATAACCTTTGATGAATTATTCATTCCTGAGCTTCACATCTGCACTAATTTAGGTAAGCATTTCAGAAACACAGAAAGTCTTTCTCCTGCTTTCTGTTTGGTCCTCTGATGGGACAGACAGAGAGAGAGAGAGAGAGAGAGAGAGAGAGAGAGAGAGAGAGAGAGAGAGAGAGAAGGAGAGAAAACAGGAAGAAAGAAAAGAAGCCTTTATTGTGGGCACAGGAGGGCTGCTGAAGAGATGCAAGCACCCTCTGAGGAGGCCAAAGAAAATCATGCACTTTTATTTGGTTTTGACGGGGTAGAGTTGAAGGGGTGGGCAGAATGACGTACTGACAGCTGATTGGGGGAGCATAGGCACACACATGAAGAGTAGGAGGTTCAGCTTTCAGGTTTGCAAAAACGTGGAACTTAGTGCTGAAGGGAGTTGCTGTCCAGCACCATGTTGACTGAGAAGAATGTACATGGGAAAAACCTGTCATTCCCATCTTTTGGTTAAGGGACGTGACTCTGTAGCTACTTCCTGCCAAATAGGGGCATCACAGTAGGAGCTATGAAGTGACGAGGAATGACAAGTGTTCCCATGTAGCGGTTGGTCTCGGGGTTCCGTCATGACTAGAAGTTCTCTAGTAGTAAAAGCTTATATCCTGGAATGAATAAACCTCTAGAGGAGTTTTAAAACACAGGGTGCTACAAGCAGGAAAAAAACAATTGTGATTAGAGGACCTATGATTGGTACTACTATAGGTGCCCACGAATCTAGGGAGGGCAACCAGGAGGACCATGGGGTTGTATTATACACCTTGAGTCTTCTTTCTATGTTTGCTACCAACCCTTGGAGCTTGTGAATTTGGCCCTTGACGATACCTGACATACCCGTATACCTGGTTTACAAAGAAACAACATTCTTCCTCCGACATAGCAGAGATACCTCCTCTCTCCACAGTCAGTACATCAAGGGTGTGATGGTTTTGGAGAACTGCGGCTAGTGAGGTAATCTGGTCTTGAAGCAAGTCCATAGTTCTTGACACTTTGTAGATAGAGGTTTTTAAATCATAAGACAACTGAATGTAGAAGTAAGTACCCATTCCAATTCCCCCAGTTCCTATACTGATAGCTGAGAAGATACCAATCTCTGTGAGGATTGGGGGTACAGCTCTGGATGACCTATGGTACACTGTATGAGAGTTAATCTATAGTCTTTGTATGACTTTAGATTTTGTTTGTAGTGTCACTTATGGGGCCACTACTGCCATTGTGCAGGAGCCCTGCCATGTAGAAGGGAGACAGATAAATGTTCCAAGCCCACAAACAAAGAATTGTCCACAGGACAGGCACATAGGGCCGGTGATGTTTGTTATTTCTTGTACATGGGTGCATGGCTCAAGGAACCCCACCATAGGTGTCATATTGGTTTAACCTGAGTGGAGGATACAGGAAAAATTTTTTAGCCATAATTGTCTTCATGCGAAAGTTAGAAGCCCAATAATTTGTGCTTGTGCATATGTTTGAAGGACTGATATCTCCCAGGTGACCGGATATGCCATATATAAATCCTGTTGTAGGAGCAGGCAAAGCCAGCAAAGGTCAGTTGTATTGTACCCCTAGAGGACAGATTGTAAGAACTGGTATGTGTTGTTGAGGAGCCGTGGTATGGGTAGGGGAATTGGAGCATGATAAGAGGGCGAGGATGAAGGAAAGAGCTTCAGTGGTACAGACTGCATGTCAGGGAGTAACTTTTTCTGTACAACTAAGAACATGTAGTTTTTGTAAGAGGTAGAAACCTGGTGTAGTTGAAATCCCCATGTTTGGCCTTCTGGGAGTACTGGGAAGGTTTGTGGTTTCCTGGTGGTGACATGTAACATCTGAGTCCAGGTGTACTTTTTTGTTCAGGTGATGGTGATATAGATGGATAGATAGATTAGTCCAGAATCCATAATCAGTTGAGCCTATGGATTCACATCCCCAGTAAGGGCAGTGGTAGTTACTAGCATCCTAACAGGATGAATCATGTGGGTTTTCTGAGAGAAAAAGAATCTAGGACTATTCATTGCAAGTACAGCATTGCCATGTAGATCTTTAACACAGGCAAGTGAGCAGGGGATGTGGAATGTGAGGTTACCTGAGGTTCAGTTGGTCTGAGCTATGACGATGTGAGTGTAGCCCACTGCTCCTCCATGTTTTTTAGGCAGAAGTTATAAGTTGAAGATAGGAGTGGTTGCGATTGTGTCAGTGTTAGGAGACTGGAGATCGAGGCCAGGAAGATATGCATATCCATAGCAATTAAGAATGGTTAAGCCCAAGATAACTATTAGGTAGAGGATTATGAAGGAGATCCTGTGTATGTTGTGAAAATCACCTGGAAAGATCACCCAGAATCCTACTGCAAAAAGAATAACTAGTAAAATATAAGCAGTGAGGAAACAGACAGTATAGCAAACCATTGATTAATAAGTGAGTGATGATCATGAGTCCTTGATAAGGCAAAGGTAGGTAGTAGTCAGGAGCTGAAAGGACCACTTGGGAGAGGTGCAGCCAGAGGAGTCTGTAACTAGTGGACACTGCTTAGTCTGGGTGACGTTGAACCAGGATGGCAATCCAGCAACCTTGACTCCTGTTGGAGTTGTGAGGTAGACCAGGTAAGGTCCACTCCAGTTAGGCTGTAACCCTGTGGACTTAGAAGATTTGAGGTAAATTAAGTCTCTCGGAGATATTGAGGGGCGTCTGGTTTGGCTCCTTCAGAGGGTTGTGAGAGACAATGATCTGCGTGTTGGTGCAGTAGATGTCAAAGGAAAGTAAGAATAGGGATATAATCTGCCAAAGGAGGAAGATCTGGGGAGGCAGGTAAATTATGAAATAAGAACAGTCTGCTATACGTAAGCTCAAAGGGGCTCAGGAAGGTAGGGGCCCAGGAAAGGGACCTGAGCTTGGTTAGAGCCAAAGGAAGAAGCTGAGGCCAAGGTTGATGTTCTAGAATAAGTTTTGTGAGATGTGTCTTAATGAGACCATTTGCTTTTTCTACCTTCCCTGATGACTGTGGATGATGTGGGGTGTGTAAATGCCACATGAGGTGTACACTTGTAGACACCTGCTGGGTGATCTGAGAGATGAAGGCTGGGCCATTGTCAGACTGAATACACTGTGGCAGCCCAAACCTGGGTATAATGTCCTGTAATAGGGCCCTAGCAACTACATGGGTTGTCTCCCTGGCCACAGGAAAGGCGTCTATCCACCCCCAAAAACCGCAAAAGTGAGAAGATATCTGAAGGTTTTGTGATGAGGCATATGGGTAAAATCTATTTGCCAGTCCTGACCTAGAGAGTGCGTCCCCTGAACTGGTGAGTCAGAAAGGAGGGATTGGAAGATGCCTTTGAGGAGAGGTGTGTGTGACTTGGTGAATAATGTGTCTTAAAGGGGATGTGTAACCACTGGAGCCAAGAGTTTGTATAAGGCATTTGAGCCTACATGGAAATAGTTATGTAAGCTCATGATGATGTTAGAGGCTTGTTGATCTGGTAATACCAGTATAGACCCCTGGAAAAACCATCCCTGAGTGTTTTGTGTATAATTTGGCTTCTGAGGGAGAAGTTGATGTTCTGGTGATATTGGGGTAGTAGCAAAGTATCTGCGACTAATGGGAGCAGGTGGGCTGGATATAGTCACTGTGCAGCCAGTTCGACCTGTGTGTCTAGAAAAGCATTATCCTGAGCCACAGAACCAGTGGAGTTTTGGTGTCCTTAGCAATGAATGACTGCTATCTGTGTTGGGGGCTGTGCTGCCTCTAAGAGATTAAGGATGAGAGGCCCATTAATGATAGGAGTGCACTGTGCACTAATGAGACCTCTCTCCTGCCAGATTGCAGCATGAGAGTGTAAGATACTGAACACATACTTTGAGTCAGCATATATGTTTATGTTTTTACCTTTTGCTAGTGTAAGGACCCATGTGAGTGCTATGAGTTCTGTGTTTTGTGGCAAAGTCCCAGGTGGTAATGGGTTGGCCTCTATTGACTATGGCATATTATGCTATCTTGTGATTGGCCATCTTTGAGGAACTTCCATCTGTGAACCAAGTGTCATCAGCCATGGGAAGAGGATCACTGGATATGAAGGAAGGGGGTGGGAATTACCTGCAAAATCTTAACACAGTCATGTACCAGAGCCCCCTCATAGGTGGGAAGGAGTGTGGCTGGGTTAAGGGTATCACTAGTGGAAATGATAGTGGTGGGGTCTTGTATGAGGGTTAAATGGACCTATTGTAGGTGAGAGGGAGTCATCAGAGCAGGGAATGTGTTATGTGAGAGTAAGTCTATTAGTAAATGAGATGAGTAAACCATAATGGTCTGATCTAGTATAAACTTTTTTGTCTCTTGTGTCAGTATCACCACTGAAGCAAGCACTTGGAAGCAAGGAGGCCAGCCACGTAGAATGTTCTCAAGCTATTTTGAGAGATATGCCACTGTCTGTAAAGAGGGTCCTTTTTGGTGTCTTAGAATCGCCATTGTATTATGGTCTTGGGAGGTAGTGTGTAGAATGAAAAGTAAGGTTTTGTTTAGGAGTGTGAGAGTTGGGACTCTTAAGAGGGCTTCCTTTAATCTAAGGAAAGAGTGCTCATAGTCAGCAAGACTCAGGGGTCTGAGAGAGTCACCTTGGTGGGGGCCATAGGTCCCAAGCCCCTGTCCTTCGTCAGTGGCAAATCTGAGAAAGTTAGCAATGAATCCGAAGGCAACAGTGGTGGAGAATCCTGTAAGGGTGGGTAAGTAGATGACTTACCTGCAGTCTGGTGGAAAAGACAGTCAGTCTTCCAGTGACCCCCCAGCTTGCAGATGGGGAAGGTCCCCAGTGGTGGCCTCAGATCTGGGTATGTTTGTGCCCAATGTCCTTCCTTGTTGCATTTGAAGCATGGCCCTGCAGGGGCTCAGGTCTTGAGCTTGTCAACAGGTTGTGACTTGTGTTGAGCCCTGAGTGCCACAGCCAAATATTGGTCCTGGCGTTTAGCGTGGAGTTTAAGTTTTTTTAAGATCCTCCTGTTTCTGTTGAGTCTTTCTATTATTACAGACATGGAATGCCACATCTAACAGTTCATTATGAGGGGTTTGAGGGTCAAGGGCAGGCCATTAGAATTTAGTCTGAATATCTGGAGCTGCTTAAGAGATAAAGTGTTAATTAAAAAGAATGACCCTCTCAGGCAAGTCAGGTCTACGTCCTTAAATTTTATAAAAGCCTGTGTTAGACGAGACATAAATTATGTGGGATTTTCATCCTACCTTTGTGTTAATTCATGAATCTTATGGTAATTAAGCTGATTCTGGAAAATTTTGTGAAGACTTACCAGGAGACATTCCAGCATTCATGCAATATGTTTAGGACCATCTGCATTATGTTAATAATCACAATGGGGATCTGCATTGTGAACAGCAGTGACATCAATGGGATGATCATGGTCTAATTCACGTCTTTCATCAGCTTCTGGCTTTGCAACCTGCCAGAGGTCTGCCTTTTTTGCTGGGGAAAGGGTGATAAAATAATATGAATATCTTTGTAGGTCAAATCATATGATTAAAATACAAATTTAGGCTGTTTGGTAAAGGTAAAAGGGTCAGCATCAAAGGAGCCTACATGGGAGGAGATCTGAGAGAGATCTGAATGGAAAAAGGAACATGTACCCACACTAGCCCTTCAGTGCCTGCCACCTTGCAGAGAGGAAGGAGAGGTGCAGGTAGAGGAGGGCCAGTGAAGGGCAAGGGAGAAGGTATGGGAGGAGGAAGGGCAGAAGAGGAGATCAGGGGCAGCACTTGGGCAGAGTGAGACTGAGTGCGATGGGTGGGAGGAGAGAAGGAGGGCTGCATGGGAGATGACTCTGGAAGAGAGGGAGAAGTGGCGGGAGGAGATTAGGAAGGTGAAGATGAAGAGGAGATGGGAGGAGTGGTAGGAAGTAGTGAAAGAAAGGGAGGAGAAGATGGGTCTTGGGGATAGTGCAAAGGGGCAGGTGCTGATGAGACATCTACAGGATTGGAGGGGGAAGGGTTTCAGAAGGAGGTTTGGGTGTCGTACAGTGAGCCAGAAGAACTTGAGTCACTGTACAGGCCCAAAGTAGGTTAGAACATGCCCAGAGTGCAAAAAAGGCCTGAACATATGGGATCTCAGGCCATTTGCTGTTACCGTAGCAAAAATTGTTGAGGTCCTAGAGGATATCCAAGTCAAGAGTACCCTCAGTGGCCATTGATGGTTATAGTCTAAGGAGTAGCCTGGCCATGTGATTTGGCAACAAAAGACGAGACAGTAGGGTTTTATATCCTCTTTTAGGCCAAGTGCATCAAAGTGGTGCAACAAGCAGCCGAGAGGAGTGTGTTTTGCAGGGTAAAAAGGGGCATTGCCCATGGTGACCAAACTGGAAGTGAGCCAACAGGCAAAAATGCTGAGTTGCACTCCCTGAAGGAATCGTCACTCTAGTGGGGAGCATGTGCATGAGAGAATGAAAGCCCCACACCCAGGCCCATCACTGGTGGGATGGGGGTAGCCCCAGGGGGTGAGGTCCAGTAGGACAAGAGAAAAAAAGGGAGGGTCATCCTGACACAGCACCATAGTTTATGAGATAGAAACCCTGAAGTGAGAGTTGGGTCACCTGCGAGGACCTGCAAGGACTGAAGTGGCCGGTGGTGGATGGAGGCTAGTAACAGCAATGGCAGAGGTGGAAAGAAGAGAAAAAGAAGGAGGAAAAGCTCATAAGGGAAGGGGGCTTGAACTGGGGTCAATCCCCGGGAGTTACACAGTCTTCCCCACTTGAGTCATGGCACCGTCTGTTTGGTCCTTTGATGCAAGAGAGAGACAAAAGGAGAGAAAATGGAGAAAAAAGAGGCCTTTATTGCAAGAATGGGAGGGCTGCTGAAGAGACACAAGTACCCTCTGAGGGAGACACAGAAAACCATGCACTTTTATTTGGTTTTGACAGGGGATGGAGTTGAAGGGGCGGCAGAATGATGTATTGACAGCTGACTGGGGGTATCGGCATGTGTGTGAAAAGTGGGAGGTTCAGTTTTTGAGTTTGCAAGAACACAGAAGTTAGTGCTGAAAGGAGGTGCTGTCCAGTGCCATGCTGACTCAGAAGAATGCACATGGGAAAAACCCATCACTTTCTTCCTGTAAGGTTGCCTCAGCTTCCTTCCAACAAATGTCACAGCTCCATACCAGCTAAACCCTTTTGTCTGGGTTTCTCTTTTCTCTCTTTCTCTTGCTCTCTTTCTCCTTATCTCTTTGAACTAGGGGGTCAGTGCTGATTCCATTGTCACTAGCTTGGTTCCTGCCTATCCACCTATCCAGCCTGCCCTTCAGTCATTACTGATCATGAAATCACACCACCTCTTTCCTCTGGAACCAAGACTTATGACAGCAGGATAGCAATTTTATGACAGCAGGATAGCAGAGATACAGGCCCCTGTATCTCTGCAGCTATCTCAGGCTTCAACATCTTTGTCACTGCCCCAGACCTCCACCTGGCATACAGATAGACTTCACTAAAGTCAGGCCTAATAAGGGCTAACTGATATCTGTTGGTTGCACTTACTCAGGTTGGCCTGAGGCATTCCCTACCTGAACTGACAGGGCAACAAAAATTTGTAGGGTCCTGCTGTGAAAAATCACACCTAGATATGGCCTACCCTTGACCATTGGCAGAGACAATGGGCCTGCATTTGTAGCAGAGATAACTAAACAGGAACTGCATACAGCATATAGGCCACAAAGCTCTAAAAATGTTGAGAAGATGAAACATAACCTAAGAGAAATATCTCATAACTAACTCCATAAAAGTTTAGCTAAAAGATCAGCTGTACCTATAGACACCTTTGCACACACATATAACCCAGGTGCATATCAACTACCTCTTAAAGTTTCAGAAATCCAACCTTAGATCCACCATTCCAGAGTTAGAAGATTCCACCCAGATGATTTCTGGAGAATTTACCTGGACCAGAAAGCTTTTGTGAAGCTCATTCTGAAGAGATGAAGCATCCAAAGCCCTCCTGTGTTGCTCCTGACATTGACAAGTCTGTGCACAACTGAAGCCTGAGGACACATTTCACAAGACTGCTCCATGCCTCAATTTCCCTTGATTTTTGTGCCTTTTCAGGCTGCTTACCCCAGTTCTAGGTTTCATTTCAGCTTGTGCATGTATTTTTTTTGGGCTCCTTGCTCTTTTGATAGCTGTTTGGTTTTTATATTTGTCTGTTTGTTTTGTTTTTTAAAGCTGTGGCTTTTGCCTTAGATCTATGGATGATTGCCCCAAGGGAATACAAGACAGTCAGTAAGGCCCTTTCCCTTATTCTACACTTGACCAAGGTTTGATGAGGGTCCAAGGTACATTGGACTCATTTCAGGGTCAAACTGACTCCCTTGCCAGAGTAGTATTAAAATATGTCTCTTCCTAAAATCAACTTAGGGAGAGACCCTATAATAGGGGAAAACTTTCTAATCTTGAAGACCTTGGCTAGGGTGCATCCTAGGACCACTAACAGACCTAATGGTACTGCTTCTACTTAGGGCTTGTTTCAGAAGATCACATATAACATGTCCAGCTAAGATTTGCTAGAGAAACTAAAAGCAGGGAAAAGGCAGCAGAAAATACCCGCCTCCAAGCCAGTAGTCACCCAGGTAACAGTGCCTGTTACAGTTCTGCTGCAATTCTTAGAAATGACTGGTCACTATTATACAAATATGGTCACTATGATACATAGTGTGAGAACCAGTCACCAATTGATAAGCGATTCTGCCTCTGTACTTCCTGCTTGCTTATCCCATATAAGCCCTGGACTACCAGAGATCAGGGCCTCACATTTTGGGAATGACCCAGTTGGTGCCCATTGATGTAAATAAATCTGCCTGCAAATCCTGGGTGTCACTTAAGTGTTTCTGTTTTCTGTAGCACCATAAAGTAGATTTTTGCTTGTCCTAATTCTCTGCCCTCACTGTCCTCACTTGGTTTCTTTCTCATTCTCATTTACTGACCACTGAACTATTAAATATATTAAGTCCTTTGTAAAAATAAGTGGGTTACAAATAAACACTTAAAAGTCACTGACTGGGCCTGAAGAGACTACAAAACATGTGGGGTAACAGGTTTGCTTTTGTCCCTGAAACTTATTTCTTTTATGCTTGGTCCAATTTGTTTTAGGTTCTGAAACTACCTGAAGCAAGAGATTGGCAGTGTTTCCTACAACTTGAAAAATTAAATGTGCAGAATATTAATCAGATCCCTAGCTGAATATAGAAGTAGAACTGCCTCCAAGTACCTCGCTGATTTTGTCAGTACTGTATACTGTTGACCTTATGTATCTAAGGGTTCCACACCCACCATTCAACAAACGGTGGAAAAAAACATTGGGGAAAATTGCACCTGTAGTGAATATGTGAGTGCTTTTGGCCATTATTCTCCACACAATGTAGTATAGCAATTATTTACATAGTGTGAGTTATTATTAGTAATCTATAACTGATTTAAAGTATAGGGGGATGGAGACAGACACCACTGATCACTTCTCAGCCTTCTCAGGGGAGCCACACAGAGGAGAGAGGCCCATCCCATCGTCTCTGCAACCATGGGAACCCAGGTGAGCCATGTCAGAGGAGGGCCAGTCCTCCACTTGTTACTGCTACTACTGAGGTGAACTGCTTGGGAAAACCTAGAGACCAGAAGGAATGCCAGCAACATGGTAGGGTCTTAACTAAGGCACACAGTATGGAAAGGCTAGACTAGTGGTGTGAAAAGTTTGAGTAACAATAATAATACAAGCCAACAGGTGACTGAGGCCTCTTAGGGACTGGCAACTACTTTGGAAACAATCTAGTACTCAATAATCAGCCTTTTTCTCTCAATTTTTTTCTCTTTTCTCTTCTTTCTTTTGCTCTTTTTTTCCCCTCTATTTTCTAAATGGCTGGAGAGAATTCCAACTACAGAAAAGTAATCCTGGCTCTCAAATCAAGAGACCAAGCTAAGATAATCTCTTGAATACCCTTCTTTCTTTCCTTTTTACCCACTTCTGTAGTTTCCCAAACCTTGAGTGATCATCCTTTGTCCACAAACCTTGCTTCTACTTCCTTTACAATTATCTTCTTTGTATATAAACTATCCTTCCTAAATTTCCTCACCAGAGGGTAACCACTCTAACAAGGTGAAACACTTTGCATACAAACTCCTAATTTATGATTGGTTCTGTTATATAACTATAAACTCTATTCCTATGGTCTGAAGTACAAAATAAAAGTTACCCGTTTCTAAATGTTACTTGTTGCTATTGTTAAAGTTAAATTTACTGCATTAGCTAGGATTTAATATATGTTGTAATCAGTTGTTCTTCTGTAACAATACTGGAAAATGCTGGGGTAAAACCTCACTACAGCCTTTCACTAAAAGACCAATGAATGAGCCAAACAGATAACAACAACCCACTCTTAATTAATTGGGAAGAATCTTAGAAGAGACACAAATCAAGAAATTCCTACAGGCAGAAGACACTCTTTAAGAGTAGACTCTTCCTACAAAGGGCTTGATACTAGTGATATAGCTACATACTGCAAAAACCCACAAGGATCATCACAGGAAAATAATTTTTAAAAATTTTGAAATAGAAAATAGCAGAAAAAGCACAATTCAATCTCAGGTCTCTGGCACAGCCAGAACAAGTCCAAGAAACATTGACATAGAAGAAAGTTGAAAACAAAAACCTAAAATTTCTGAAATGATAGCAAGCAAAGTAAAGAAATAAATCTATGAGGCTGTAGAGGAAATCAGATAACAAATAATATCTCAGGTATAGCTAGACATGTCAACATTTATAAAGGAATTGCTCAGTAAATCTAGAGTAGACAGATAAAAAGATAGATGATGAAAGGAAGAGGATGGTAAACATGAAAGATCAAAGATCCATATGGGAAAGGAATATAATGCACGCAACAGTTTCAAACAGATATGCAAGAAATTACAAATTCCATTGATAGTAGCCCAAACCACTTGAATGAAACTGACAACAGACTTGCAGACTTTGAAGACAGGATGTCAGCTAGTGATCATGAAAGGAAATATCTTTTGAAAATAGCAAAAGGTCAGGAAGTAACAATTTGACAGCTATAAGATGATGCAAAGAAAATTAATATTAGAATAATTGGTATGAATGAAAGAAAAAGCAGGAGTCAACACAAAAGAAATTAAAAAAACTATTTACAGAATTAATAGCAGAAAATTTCCCAAGCATGGGAAAACAATATGACATAGAGATAATAGAACTCCAATTAGGCATATAGAGGCATATAGAACTCCAATTAGGAAAAATCAAAATAAATATGCACACCACTATATAATAATCAAGATCTCAGAAATTTGGAGCAAGAATATTAAAAGTTAGAGAAAAGAAACACATTACCTGTAAAAGAAAACCCATCCGAATAATGGTAGACTTCTTAACACAAACACTCAAGTCAGCAAAAGCTTCGAGTGGAATATTTCAAGTTCTGAAAGAAAATTAATTCCAACACAGATTGTTGTATCCTGCAAAAGTGTCTTGCAAAATTAGTGGAGAAAAAAGATACTTCCATGACAGAGAGCAAATGAAGAAATTCATGCCCACCAAGCCTATACTACCAAGTGTGCTGAAAGAAATTCTAGACAGACACAAATATGACCACAATTCCAAGAAAAAAAATAACAGAAAGAATCCACCAGTCAGGGCAAGAAATTAATCTGAGTGGAAAAGTAGGGAATGAATAGGAGGAAAATAACATGACAAAGACAAGCCAATACATATCAGTTATGACCATCAGTGTAAATGGCCTCACTTCACCAATCAAAAGAAATAAACACGCTGAATAGACCAAAGAACAAGATCTAAGAAACAAGATGCTGTATACAAAAATATATTTAGCCCAAAAAGAAATTCGAAGACTAAAATTCAAAGCATAGAAAAACATACTCCATGCAACAGGAAGCCAGGAAAAAGCAGGGGTGGCTATTCTGTTTGCAGAAAATGTGAACTTCAAACCAAGAATGATCAAACAGATAAAGAAGGTCACTGCATACTTGTCACAGGAAGTATTCAAGAGGAAGAACTAACAATCTTAAATATATATGCACCAAATATAGGAGTACCCGATTGCATAAGAGAAATATTAATAGACGTGAAATACCATGTAAGCAATAACATAGTTGTAATGGGGACACTAATAACCCATTGTCACAAAGAGAAAAATCAGCAAAACAAAAAATCAGCAAAAAAAAAATCACAGAATTTAACCAAATCTGTGAACAAATGGAATTAGTCGATGTTTACAGAGTGTTCTGCCAAACACCATCAGAATACACATTCTTCTCAGTTTAAAAATGGACATTCTCTAAAATAGACCATATACTAGCCTGTAGAATATGTGTAAGTAAATGCAAAGGAATTGAAATTATCCCATGCATATTATCTAACCACAGTGTAATCAAATTGGAAATAAACAGCAAAAGAAATCACAAAAGCTCCATAAACTCATGGAAATTAAATAACAATCTCCTGAACAACCAGTGGGCCAGAGACAATATTAAAGAAGAAATTAAACAATATCTACAATGAAACAAAATTGCAAACAAAACTTACAGAAACCTGTGGAACACAATGAAAGCAGTCCTAAGAGAGAAATTCATAGTGGTGAATTCCCACATCAGGAAAACAGAGTAAGTGCAAATAAATGACTTAATGCTACACCTGACACTTCTCGAAAAATAAGAGCAAGTCAAGCCCAAAACCCACACAAGAGAGGAAATTATAAAGATCAGGCCAGAAATTAACACAATTTAACTAAGAAAACAATACAAAGAATTAATGAATCAAAGAGTTGGTTCTTTCAAAGAATAAAGAAAATTGATAAAACCCAAGCTAAACTCATAAAAAAGGAAACCAAAAACTCAAATTCATAAAATAAGGAATGAAAAGAGTGAAATCATTACAAATTCTTTAGAAATTCAGAAGATCATCAATACCTACTTTGCAAATCTTTGCTCACATAAGATAATAAACACATATGAATCAAGGACACCCCCCCCAACCCCACCGCCCCTGCCATAAGCAACCTGCTGGTTTGGAGGACCAGCTAAGTTGATAGTAACTAAGGTACATACAGCAACTAAATGCTTGTATTGTGTGATTGATTTTGCAGGCCTGGGGCTGGCAGTCTGAGCATCTCTTGGGAAGATGACAGTATGCAATGTAGCAAATATGGCGGATTCTCTTCTGTCTTGTCTTTGAGGCCCAATATTGTTCTCATTGTTTTGCTTTATTCTGATTAATTTTTTTTGCTTTATTTCATAATCTGTTTTTATTGGTTTTATTGTGTTTTGTTCTTGGTTTGATTTTACTATACCTGATGGAATGGTCAACTTCTGAAAACACAAGATATACTATAGTAGCTATTGTTTTCATAGTATCTTTCTTTGAAGTTCTGTACCAGTTCTACTGCTTTGTTTTGATTGACTTTGTTTTGTTATGTTTTGTTGGATTTTACTATCTTTTAAAAAAAAAGATAGTAAACACAGAAGAAATAGACAGATTCCTAGAAATGTGTAAATTACTAAAGCTGAACCAAGAAGATATAAATATATTGAATAATACAATATCCATTAGTGAATTTGAAAATGTAGTTAAAAGTTTGCCAGCAAGGAAGAGCCCAGATCCTTATGGATTCACTGCTAAATTCTACAAGAAATTTAGAGATTTAATGCCAATTCACCTCAAAATCTTTACTGAAATTGAAAGCGAAACAATTCTCCCTAACTCATTCCTGAAAGAAAGTATTACTCTGATGTTAAAACCAGAGGAAAACCCAAATAAAAAAGAGAACTACACATCAAACTCCCTAATGAACATAGCGGCAAACATTCTCTATAAAATACTGGCTAACAGAATGTAGCAAATCATCAAGAAGATTACACACAATGACCAAGTGAGATTCATCTCAGAAGTCCAGGAATTGTTCACCATATGCAAATCAACAAATGCAATACACCATATCAACAAAGCAAAGACAAAAATCACATGATCATCTGAATAGCTGCAGAAAAAGCTTTTGATAAAGTCTAACACTCATTCATGATAAAAACTCTATGGAAAATCAGAATGGATGGTCTTCACCACAATCTGATAAAAACCATCTATGAAAAACCAAGAGACAACATCATACTAAATGGACAAAAACTGAAAGCTTTCACTCTAAAATCAGAAACAAAACTAGGATGTCCACTATCACCACTACTATTCAGTATAGTTCTGAAAATATTAACAAAAGCAATTAGATAAGGGAGAGAAATAAAAGGAATAAGGATAGGAAAGGAAGAAGTTAAACTATCATTATTCACAGATGACATGATAGTCTACATAGAAGACTCCAAAAACTCCATCAAAAGACTTCTAGAATTAATAACCAAATCCGATAGTGTACCTAGATACAAAGTCGACACCCAAAAAATCAATAGCATTCCTGTACACAAACAACAAACTCACCGAGAGAGAAATTAGGGAAACCACACCCTTCACAGTAGCACCCAAAAAATTAAATACATTTATCAGTCTGACAAAGGAAATAAAAAATCTATACATTGAACAATACAGCAATTGAAGAGGATACCAGAAAATAGAAAGATATCTCATGCTCATGGATAGGAAGAACCAACATTGTGAAAATGGCCATACTCGCAAAACTTTTATATAGGTTTAATGTAAACGCAATCAAAGTTCCTTTAGCATACCTCATGATCTAGAGAAACCATTCCTAAAATTCATTCAGAAACAGAACAGACATAGACGAGCAAAGGCAATCTTGGGCAACAAAGGCAAAGTAGGAGGCTTCACAATCCCTGACTTGAAATTCTACTACAGAGCTACTGTGATAAAATTGGCATGGTGCTGGCAATGAAACAGAACTGAAGGCCAATGGGACAGATTAGAAGAAGTAGACACAACTATAAGCACACTTGTTCGACTTATCTTTGACAAAGGAACCAAATATGTTTACTGGAATCATGATAGCCTCTTTAATAAATGGTGCTGGAAAAACTGAGTTTCCATATGTCAAAGATTAAAATTAGACCCATGTCTATCACCATGTACTAAATAAAAATCAAGATGCATCAAAGATCTAAATATTAAAATAGAAACACTAAATCTACTGGAGGACAAGGTAGGTGGAAATCTTGAAGACATAGGGATAGGCAGAAAGTTCATGAACAAAAACTAAACTACACAGGAAATACTTCAAAGAATCAACAACTGGGATCTCATCTTATTAAGAAGTTTTTATACCTCAAAAGTAATCACAAACAGAGTGAAAAGAAACCCACAGAGTGGAAAAATATATTAGCCAATTGCCCTTCAGACAGGACTTCTATGTAAAACATATAAAGAATTAAAAAAACTGAAATCCCCCAAATTTAAAGACCCAATCCAAAAGACCCATCTGAAATGAATAGACACTTCTCAGATGAAGAAATACAAATGGCAAATAAATATATGAAAAAATATTCAGCATCATTGGTCATTCATGCAATGCAAATTAAAACAACACTAAGATTCCATCTCACTCCAGAAAGAATGACTATCATCAAGAAATCAACCAACAACAAGTTATAAGGAATGTGGGAAAAACGGAGCCCTTCTCCACTGTTGATGGGAGTGAAGACTGGTGCAAATACTGTGGAGATTCCTCCAAAACAATTACATGTCTCATTCAACTGACTATTCCCTTTCTGGATATTTTCCCTGAAGAATTAAAAACATCATACCCCAGCAACATATGTGCACCCATGTTTACAGCAACACAATTTGTAATAACTAAATCTTGGAAACAACCCAGATGCCCATCAACTGAGGGATGGATTAAAAAGATGTGGTATTTTTATATAATGGAGTACTACTCAGCTATAACGAAGGATAAACTTGAGGCTTTTATAAGTAAATGGATGCAACCGGAGCCCATATTCATAAGTGAAATAAACCAGACCCACATGTGTGAACAGTTTATTGTCTCTCTAGTGTAAGAAACCGAAAAACTAAATAAGACCCAAAATCTACAATAGATATTGTGAAAGGGAAAATAACAGCCCAACAGTAAAGAACAACTGAGATGGGTGAAAGGATAAAAGAAGTAAGGAAAAAGGATTATATATATATACAAATGATAGCTAATTATACTACTGATTTTTCTTAGTTTATTGAAGAGAGCTGTTTGTGCTTATATTGTTCGATCAATTATGCATGTGTATATCTTGTAAACTGTGCGACTACACTGATGCTAACAATATGCAGTATATTATCCATTGTCAATTTCCTATTACCTTGTTTTTGAAATTCTGTATCTTTGTTTTTATTGTTTTTTCCTGTTTAAAATAAAATAATTAAAAAGAAAATGTACAATAGTTGAAAATCCATTCCCATTTTTGTATCCTCCAGCTTCCTCCCCTCTCTTAAGATGTAAAAAGCATCCTTACCCCAACCCTAGCTATCTTTGCATAGATTTTGCTATGACTTGGATATGATTTCTCCCAGAGAGCTCATGTATTGGAGGATTGCTCTTTGGTGTGGCCATATTACAGTGGTGGAACCTTAAAAGTTGGAGATTAGTGTGAAAGGTGAAGAGGGTACTGTGCCCTTGAAAGTAGTTCTCGTGGGACCTTGATTAGTTTTAGTGATAGGATTGTTATAAAGAGGGTGACCAGCCCTTCCCCTCTCTCTGGCTCATGTCCTACTGTGTGACCCCTCATCACGTGCTCTTCAACCTGTTATTAGGCAGGCAGGCACCAGAAACCACACAAATGGGGACACCTGGTTCTGGACTTCTAACATCCAAAACTGAGCTCAGTAACCCTGTTTTTATATAAATTCTCAAGTATCCAGTATATTGTTATAGTGATGGAAAACTAATATAGATGATAATTTTCAAATATTAATACTGATATTTTGAAAAAGTAACTAAATTATTTAAACTATTTAAAACTGCATCTTATATATATCTTTGAGAAATGCTTATTGACTTTGGAATAATTTAAGTATTTGATTATATATATATAAGATTATATGTATATGTCTTAATACACAGAAATTGTTTTGTGTCTTTCAGAAAACTTCAAAAAGCAAGCACGGTACATGCCACGTGCTGTGACATAGTGAATATTTTCTTCTGGATCAAGTATCTTTCAGTGTAATTAACTAACTACATGTTATGACTTGTGTCTAGATCCCCCCAAAGCCTCAAGCAGTCTTAGGTGGGTTTTTTTCAGAGGTGGCTCAGTCTAGAGTGTGTGACTGATTCATGGTGCAATGCTAGGATTAAGGGTGCTAGGATTAAGGGTGAGTGATTACTAAATCAGTCCACTGATTGATTTGGCACCATCCTGATCCTGATAGGCTAGAAACAATATATCAAACAGAAAGAGTCTTGTCTTGCCCCCTTGCTTGCTTTGCTACTTTCTGCCAGCCATGAACTGTTTCTCCTCTGTGATACTATCCTGCTTTGGAGTCAGTCAACTATGGATTGAAACCTCTACAAACTGTGAACCAAACAAACCTTGTCTACCTTAACATTGGGCATTGGGCATTTTGTTTCAGCAATGAGAAAAGTAACTAAGACATATGATATATATAGATAGCCTCTGGGTATTACACACTTAATATTTTGGTGCATTTTTTTATACAAGAAAGTATGGCATCCTGTTTCCATTAATATATTTTTATTTTACATAATTAGAAGCAGAAAATATATAGTTTTATTCTATTTTTTCACATATTATAATTGTTTTCTTGCCCCTAAAAAATTTAAAACATGAGTTTTCTGATCTTATGTTCTTACATGACAAAATCATATTTGTTTAAACATTCTCATCCTCTTGACTAGGTTTACATTTTTTAAGCCTATTCACTATGATTAACATATTTGTGTATATTTTCAAATCAGACCCATTTTGCTCACTGCTCAATATACTAATTACTGAAATGATAAGCTTGAAATGATAAGTTTGCAAAAGAGAAATTGTCTACTTCTAAGGTGGCCAAACACAGAGATGAAAGTGTCTGTCTCAGATCTGCCGCTCAAGGTCAGAGGATGTGTGTATTTGTGGAAAAAAGAAGTAGGGTGGTCTGAGGGGTGTCAAGGGATGATTGAGGGATGAAGTGGCACTCAGTGACCTGTGCATGTATAGTCAAACTTCATGGCTCATCACAGGTTGCATGGTCAGAAACGGCATTACCCAAGACTGGATGCTTCCTAAAAAACATGAGCTCACTGCCCACCAACCTGTCAGCTCTTCTGCTAGTCTCATGTGATTTTAATTATCATAACTTTAAAATGCCTGGCCAGTTCATGCTTTATTTTTTTTTTTATTTTTAATTTTTTTTAGCAGCACCGGGAAAAGAACTCACAGCCTCGCACCTGCCAGACAGGCACTTAGGCTGCTGAGCCAAACTCCCAGCCCTGGTTTTTTGAAGCAGGGTCGCACTATGCAGCTCAGGCCAGCCTTGCGCTCGCGTTGTAGCCCAGGCCGGCCTTGAACTCACAACGCTCCGCTTTCCTTTGATTATTTTGCTGACTTTGTCCTCTTACAGAATAAATCAATTTTCCAATCCAGGAGGAGGCAGATAATCCCACACCTTTGTTACTTAAATACAGAGTGGCCTTTTCAAGCCACTGTGTAAACCTCCTGGATAGCTTTACTTCTACTCATAAAAAAAAAAAGGAATGTGCATAATTTTTTGGTATTACAGCTGAAGTTTCATAATATTTTACCTTGCAAAGTAATGCCTACTCTTTCAGTGTTTCTTGACATATCTGGTTATTTGAGGCTATTAAAAAAGCCAATTTAAACAAGAAAAAGACAGTTTATCTTTATGGTTATTTTTATGGACAAAATTGTGAAGGTCAAGTATCCTAAAGTTTCCTAAAGGAGTTTTTCCATTTGATTCATCTTGTATTGACTCATTTTTTAAGTAAACCACTCAAATAATGTAGAGTTCTGGGGACTTCACCCTGGCATCTGACATAACTGGTTCAGTGCTTCAGTTCTTTAACACCCATAGAAAATTAGTTTGCTTCTTCATCAAATCAAGAAGACAAAAACAATGTCTCAGGAAGTTGGTAGAATTGTTAAATGGAATTATGTATGGAATGATCTTAGCATGATATCTGCCACAAAATGTGGGTGAACACTAAATCAATGTAAGCTTAAAATGTGCACCCACACACTTGCAGCTCTCTCAGTCTTTACATGTGAATTTTCTCCACTCCTTCTTTGCTGAGAAGATGAAGATTCTGATCAGATCTCTCCTTTATGCTCATCGTGGGTCCTAGCTAACTTATTTCCTTCTTGTTCCTGTGTCAAAGAAAGAAGTTCCTTTTCCCTGCTTGACTATCCTGCATGTTGATCACCTTCTTTACTTTTTCCCTCCCTTCTCTCTCCCTCAGGCCCCTCCATCCTTCCCCTTTCTTCATCCCTTCTTTCCATGCTTCCTTTCTCCCTTCCTTCACTCTTGCTCTCCCCTTCCTCTCTGCACTCTGCTTGGTTCTCCTCTCCCTCAGGTCAGTCATCCTCTACATGGGTTCTGTTGCCTCCCCTCCTTTTTTTCATTGTGAACAGGGTCTGTTTTCCCTTTCCCTAAAGAAACAAGCCATTCTCAAATGCTATATTTTAGTTAATTTACTGCTACATAATAAATTATTGTAAGACTTAGTGGCTTAATACAACCATATTTCCTTTCTTTTACAACTTCTGTGAGTCATGCATTCAGTGGCAGTCTGATTGGACAGTTCTGGCTCTAGGTCTCTCACAAGGTTGCAGTCAGTTTAGCTAAAGCTGTGCTATCTGAAGGCAAGGGGGAAAGGAAGATTCCTCTGAGGTGGCTCACTCATGTAACTGTCAAGTTGGTACTGACTAGTGGGTCCTCCTCTGTTTAGCATCTCCACAGTACTACTTGAGTGTTCACACAACATGGAGGCTGGTGTTCCCCTAGAGTGAGAGGTCCAGGAAGCCAACATACAAGCTATATTGCCTTTGCAAACTAGTCCCAGATGTCACACACTATTATTTCCTCAGTATTCTGTTGACTACACACCATGATCCTGATTCAGTGTTGAAGGGAACAAGGAAAATATATGAACACTGGAAGACGGGCCATGTTAGATGCTGGGACCAACAGCAAACTAGCACTGTCACTTGTTTTCATATGACTTGGGAAGACTTTTCTCCATAGTCAGCATTTCTCCTCCTTCACCATCTCAGACAGAGTTTCTACAAGCAAGCAGTTGAATATGGCTCCAAACATAGTATTTAGAACATGAATTCATTGAAAAGATGTTGGAAGAGCTGGAGAACAAGGGACACTGATGCTGAGTTTCCAGGAACAAAGCCCAAAAGCCAGACCCCAGAACTGGCCTAAAGAGAAAGCATTCCCAACATTGTGGTCACTGTCACCACTCTCAGTCTTGTCAGCTCCTCCAAAAGCCAAAACTGCAGCTAACAACTGCTCAGCAAAAATAATAAAGATTTGTACAAGAAGACCTCTTCCCAAGGTGTTCACTGCTGGGAAAATGGTTACTGTGGGTGTGTCTGATGGATGGCACATGCATTACACTCCTGCATCCCACCTGTACCGGAAATTAAAAATTTCAGTTTTCTGATATCTACTTGGATGAGTCAAGATGCAAGAAGCTGGAAACAGCCCAAACATAATAAGCGCTTTCAAAAAGTATGGGACACACCCAAAAATCACAAATTGTCCATGGCATCCACACTCTTCTTGATCCTTCCAATTTACTTGTTATTTTATTATTCCATTTCTCAGTGGGTCCCATGAGGATAAATGGGCATTGATACTCTTGTGGCATTCCTGCACCTCTATGGAGAAATTGAAGTAGTCCTTGGCTAGCATATTTAACCAGGGTCCTCAGAAATGAACCCTGGCAAGAATTTATGTTTGTGTGATTTGTTGAAAAGATGTGTCCTGAGGAGCCAGATTAGGAAATAGGTGAATAAGACAAAGAGAGGAAGAAGTCAAGCAGTGAAGGGCCAATTTCAGGCCAACTCCTATTGTATGCATTCAGCCTGGTCTCACAGAGGAATACAAAGGGGAAGGTAGCCAAGAGTTGTCTTTCCCTGAAGCCAGGGAGCTGAGCTTTTCATAATCTCTCTGTGAGGGACAGAAAGTACATGAAATTCAAAGACTTTCTAGCACCATGATCTTGCAAGTAAGATGGTCCAAGAAACAATCCTTTGAAAAAGAGAACCAGATCTGTACACCTGAAAATACCATACAGATGCCTTTGGGAGAAAGGTTCTCAGATGTGGCAAAAAGAATGTGAGGGTTTCTGAGTTTCTCCAAACAAAGAATGCAATAATGCCAGGGTCCTGTGGTGTAGTGTCAACTCTACTTCTCCATGGGTGCTGTTCCAGTCAGGAACCAAAGTCTTGCCAACGACACTCTTGTGCTGAGCCGGCTACCATTAAGCCATGGTTCCTTGAATCCTGAGTTGACCTCAATCTTCACACAAACTGAGTGTTAGCTTACCTCAAATATACCCAAACCTTTTCTGCCTTTATGATATCACTTTGCCATGACAGGAATATTCTCCCCTTAGTTTCATCTATGGAAGAGCACTCGAGGGTCCAACTCTATAGTGTATCATTCAGTCTTCCCTAAGCCATCCTGGCATTCAGGGCTAGCCCTGTCATGAAAAATGACAACACTCCCTTTTTAGCTCTCTTAAGACACTTCTTACACTGTAAGTATTTATGTTCATGTCTTATCTTCCTCTAATGAGATTAAACTTTTTAGGGCAAAGGCTATTTCCTATAAAGCTGTATTTTCTTCACATTATCTTATTAATTGCATTACTTCCATGTATTTTTTTGAAATAATGGATGAATTCTGCCTTTGAGTTCAGAGAACATCCGGAACATTGCAGTTTATTTTTATAGAGCATTCCTTAAAGCCAAATCAATCTATATATACTTTAAAGAAACATCCAACATAATACCTTAAATATATGTCTCTGTTGAAAGCAGAGGAATAATAAAATGCACTTACATGTCATTATTCCTGATCTAAAAGTAAGTGGTGAAATAGAAGGTTTCCTTTTGCATCCCCAAACAAAAGTTTTCAGGAGAATTTCCCTGACCCTTTTAGATGATCTTAGGTCAGGTGAATTTGTATCTTTACCTGGCACATGACATGGATGGTGGACTCCTTTAATGGTTGATTCATTGTGTCAACTTGAGAAGTTTAGAAGTTTAACTAAGTTATTCTTCAGGGGACCAGGGTTCTTACTTTGTAAGCATCCTCCTGTATAAGAGGAGGGCAATGAGATGATATGAGTGTTACACCCACCCTAGGGTAGATAGGCTGCTTATAATATAAGGGAGGGAAAGAAACTTGCTTCTCCCTTTTGGTGTTCTTGTTGCTTTTGCTGTCTTCTGCCACCATGGGCTGTTTCCTCCCTGCCATGCCATTCTGCCTTAGAACCTGCTGAGTATGGACTGAAACTTCCACAAACTGTGAGCTAAATAAACCTTTTCTTCCTTAACTTTGGGCATTGAGTATTTCGTCTCAGCAACAAGAGAAAAGTATCTAAGACAGCTCCTTTTCATTCTTCAGATCTCAGCTCTATTAGCAACCCTTCTTACCCATTCCCCAAGTGTTATCAATCATCTTACTCAGCATATACCTTCCAAAGTCTTGGTGACTATCTTAGTTACTTTTCTCTCATTGCTGAGACAAAATATCCAACATCCAAAATTAAAGATTGAAAGGTTTATTTAATTTACAGTTTGTAGAGATTTCAGTCCATAATTGGCAGGCTCCAAGGATTGCCAGAGGAACATCACAGAGTAGAAACTGGTGGGTAGAATGTAGCAAAACAAGCAAGAGATAAGGTAAGCCTTTTCTGTATCTTATATTGTATTGATCCTACCAGGATTAGGGTGGTGCCAAACCAATCAGTGGGCTGATTTAGTAATCACTCACCCTTAATTCTAGCATTGGATCATAAATTAATCATGCACTCTGGCCTGAGCTACCTCTGAAAAGTCCCCACCTATGATCACTTGAGGCTTTGGGGGTAGATCTAGACCCAAGCCATAACATTCTACCACTTGCCCCCTAAATATATATATACATTCCTTTATGCAAAATGATTTAATACATCTCTAAGAGTTGCCAAGCTTTAATAGTTTTAACATTTGAGAAGTCCAAGTCTCAAATCTCCTCTGAGATTTAAGGCAAATTTTTTTGCTGCAAGTCCCTGTACAAATGAAAAGAAAATTAAACAATCCTAACATTCAATGGCACAAGATAAACATTTTCATTTCAAAAGTTAAAAACAGAGGGATACAAAGGAATGAGACTAAAGCAAACCCCAAATCCAGCAGGGCAAACAGTAAATTCCACAGTTTCACTTCTAGCATTCCTGGCAAGTGAATGCCGAAGGTCTGGAGTGGCTCCACCCCTCCACCATTGCTGGTAGTTGTAGCTCTCATGGCTTCTCTATAGGACTGGCTTTGCTCCCTCCTTGCAGTTTTGCTCAGATGATCCACATTCCTGGGTTCTCTAAACTCCTGGGGTCTCCACTGCACCTTTTGCTTCACACTCACAGCTTTGCACACTGCCCTTTCAGTCACACTGTCTGGCCTCTCAGATGTTTTTTTGAAATCTGTTTGGAAGCCTTTCTGATCACACAACTCTTTTTTTATTTTAAAAAGCAAAACAGAAAAAAGGATAGAAATGATACAGAATTTAAAACAAATAGTAGAAAAATAACATGTTAATATATTGCATATTATTATCTTAGAAGTAGTTGTTCAGGTTACAAGATCTAGGCACAAAAAATGATCAAAAAATCAATGAAAGCACAAACTGTTCTTTTTGATGAACTAACAGATTAGTAGTATAGCTATCTATCTTTCATACATATACATACATACATTTATATATGTATACCTACATACATATAATCTTTTCATTTCTTCAATTTTCTCCTTTCCCCTATCCCAGTTGTTTTTCCCTCTTGAGCACTTTCTTTCCCCTTCATTATCATAACATCTGTTGTACATTTTGGATCTTATTACTCTTTCAGTTTTTTATTTTTATTATTTTTTATACTAGGGAGACAATATGATATTTATAAATATAGGTTTGATTCATTTCACTTATGAGTATGATCTCAAGTTGCCTCCATTTCCCTATAAAAGCCTCAAGATTATCCTTTTATAGCTGAATAATATTCCATTGTATATAAATACCACATCTCTTTTATCCATTCTGTGGTTGATGGGCATTTGGGTTGTTTCCAAGATTTCGCTGTTACAAATTGTGCTGCCATAAGTATGGGTGCACATATATCGCTGTGGCATGACATTTTCAAGTTTTCTGGGCAAATACCCAGGAGGGGAATAGCTGGATTGAATGGGACTGCCAATCCTAGTTTTTTAAGGAATCTCCACACTGACTTCCACAGTGGTTGCACCAGTCTACCCTCCTACCAACAGTGGAGAAATGTTCATTTTCCCCCACACCTCCACCAATATTTATTATTGGTTGATGACCCCACACCTCTTGCATTCTGCGTGTATCTAAAGCCAGCATCATGTGGTCAATGAGGCGGTTTGCTGTCAAAAGGAGCAGTAGTCGTCAGGCTTCCATCTTTCTTGACTATAGGGATTGAGTGTCTATGAACAAAATCCTAAGGAAGAACTTCCCTAGGCTGCCACTGTTCTGGAACATGGTTCTCTGGGGCTATCTTCTCAAAGCAAAGTCTTTCACATTTGCAACTCTGAGACTGCAGGGGTGGAGTCCTGTTGGTTCTTCTGATGTCCTCAGGCCAACTTTTCTTTTGTTTTTTTCTGAAATACTTGTTTTTTTCTGTCTTTTCAACAACCAATTTTTTCTCTGTTCTATCTTTTCAGATCACAGTTAAAAGGGGAAATGTTTACTTAGCTCACAATTTATTAGAGGTTTCAGTCCACAATCAGCTAACTCCAAGGCATGGCCTCATGGTAGAGGGACATTGTAGAGGAGAAACATTTCATAGTGGGCAGAAGGTAGTAAAATGAGTGAGGCAAGACAAGTCTTTTCTGTACCATATATTATATTGAGCCTACAGGGATTAGGGTGATGCCAAACCAATCAGTGGATTGATTTAGTAATCACACCCTTAATCCTAGCACCCTTAATCCTAGCACTGGGCCATGACTCAGTCACACGCTATAGATCCAGCCATCTCTGAAAAAGCCCCACATACCCTAGCATGAGGTTCTGGGAGCACATCTAGACACAAGCTATAACAGTGATGGACGAAAGTTATGAAGTGGATGTCTTCAAATATAATTATTTCCCTTTTCTAACTAAAGTTGAAAACTGTGTGAAGGAGATTGCATCATATATACACTCAGAATCAATCACAATTCTTAGATCATTGTAGCTATTTCATTAGTGAGTGTTCAGTGAAGGAAAAGAAGAGCATACTTCATAGAAAGAAGTCTTTCTGTGAAGAAAGATGACAAAAAAATTGTATTACATAAGTTAACAAAAATTATAAAGCAGTAGATAAATTTAACTTCACAAAAGTTGAAAAGATTCTGTGTAATAAAATATAAGTCGAGAGACAAATGAAAGAAAAAATACTTGGAGTACATGTAACAAACTATTGATTTCTTCAAGAGTCCCCTCCAAGTTAAGTGACTGATTTTATGTAAACTAGAGAATTTTATTTTATGAAAAAATAAAGTGGGGCTTGGGATAACAATATGAAGAGAATAAGATGACTGCTAAAGACAAAAAATTTAGTTAGCCCCAAGTAAATAATGATGATTGACGGTGTTACTGCTAAATTTCCATTAAATCCTGGAATTATTTCCTGCCCTCCTACTTCCCAATCCAAGGACTTCCTGAACTACCTGTATTTGCATAGGGGCTTGCACATTTCCCTGGGACAGGCATGCCCCTGTGGTCATCCAGCTGGTCATCTGGGAAGAATGGTGTCTTGCTGGTCTTTGCATGCCAGGGCCAGCATGATGTGTGCCACAAACAGGTTCTATAAAGAAAGCTAGAAGGGGCTACGTTCAAAACCTGGGATAAGGTAAGAGGAAGGAAAGTACACAAAAAAGTAGTCTGCCTTCTTCTGTCTTCTTCATAGTAGCAGATGGGATGCACAAGGAGTACAGAAAGACAAAGGAATATGTACTTGCTTAAGGATTCCTAGTGTATAATTCAATGTGAGGCAGTTGGGGAGGAATATAAAGATTTGAGGAGAATGAAAGTATGCAGTGGCCATGTAAGACAGTGGGAAAACTGATGTATTAGGGAAGCCCAAAAGGCAACTGGGTAGCAATGGACGTATGGTGAGATTTGTGATCATAAAACTAAATTAGGAAACAGGAAACATGGTTAATGTGGTATTGTCCAGCAAGGGAAGGCTCTTAAGACTGTAGGATTTAATCAAGATTGTTTTCTAGATTAATGAATCGCTAGAGAGAAGGCCTACAAGGTTCATGTAGCACACAAAAGGTGATTAAAATAATAGACCTTGACCTCTGACCTCAGAAAGAAGGGAAATGCAAATATGGTAAGTGCCTAGTGGTAAAAATATATTAGGATCAAAAGATCATGTCTTACTGAGGTTGAAGGGTTGTTGGAGTAGAGATACTAGAGTAATAGAGGGAGAAGGGTATGAAGAGGGGTCAGATAATGGGGTACGAAACTCAATCTTCAGGGATCACACTTTTAGGGATGATGAAATATTCATATTATGGCCATGGTAGTTAGCAGTTTATGTGGGATAAAAGAAAATAATTAAACTGAAGAAGAGAAACTGAAACTCTAACATGCAAGATGGAACATCCTTGTGGTTTGGGAAAACTCAAAGGGTGGAATGAAAACGTGAGTCTTGATTGGATGAGTCATTAAATGCCTTTGGGCTATGGAAAGTATTCGATCATCTCAAGAGTTCTATGATAGGACATGTTTTTTCACTATATAGGAACTACCATGAATTATTGCTTAAAGTCTCTCAGTTAGTAATTGGTTGAGCTGGAATTTGAGCTAAAGTTCCTTTTTGTCTATAGCTTATTAAATTATTTCTATTCCAGGAGTTGCCTTCTATTGTTCATTGGTAAACGCAAGCAGAAGGAAGTGAAGTTATGCCCCAGGACATTCTAATTTAGTTTTATGATCACAGAAAAGAAAATAAAAGGCAGTGATAATATGTCTAGAAACTAGATACTGGAAACTCTTTATCTCATGGATATCATCAGTTTCTGAACACTACATAGAATATGACCCAGCTTCTCGGAGGACTGAGTGGGGTTCTGGAAAAGACAGACAGTGAACTACAGAAGCTTAGAGCTGAAAAAGAACATTAGCAAATGCTTTGGTCAACTCATTTTCTACTTAGAAAACTGGCACTGAGAAAAGTTAAGTGACTTGCTACATGACAAAGCTCAGTGATGATGCCAAGTCTAAATCAGGTGATATAGGAATGCCAAAGCTTTGCCTCATGTAGACTCTGACATTTTTCTCTCACACCAAGAGGATTTAAATCAGAATTCCTGAGGCTGCAGATGATAGTTGAGGTAAATCCACTTCACTCAGAAGTCTGCTTGGAGGTGCATTTTGACTATGGACATCCATGTGATTTTGCTGATAGACAGCTACCTTTCAAATCCAAGAGCAGCCTCTTAATCAAAACTGTGACTGTCATCTGCTCTAAACCAGAAGCAAGACTCCTCTTCCTAATGAGATCTTCCTCAGCACTCTCCTGAGAAACTGGCAAGTCAGATACCTGCTACAAAAAATGAGATACTCATCACTGAAGACTAAAATGTGAGAGAATAGAGGGCCCTCATCACAGCCAGCTGAAAGTCGGAGAGTTTCTCCACTGAAGCAGAGCTAGCAGATGGGTCAGTTCCTGTGCATTCCAGTCTTACACTGCTCCTGTGTTGAGGAGAAAGGAGTTGGCATGGATTGGTCCAGAGAGGAAGTAGAGATGAGTTAGGAAATCACTTCCTTTTTTACAACTGCATATATTAGGAATAACTGATCAAGACTCATCCTCATCACTAAATATTGTGTTATGCATCCTTTGACTAAAAGACAATCTTCATAAAATGAGGGCTATTATGACAAGTGGCAGTGAGTGTAGGGCTTCATAAATTATGAATTTACTGGTCATAGATGAATCCAGATAACTCTGCAATCAGTAGACAGATGGTAATTAGAAACAACTTCTTTTGATTCCATTTACCACCTGAGGAAATTAGATTTTGATTTTGATTTTGATTTGAATGCTACAATTTTCCTTGAAACAAATTAAAAAGATTGTGAACCTAAAGCATAACATATGTTTTCCAGATTTGCAGTAGAAAAGTTCACTCCAGTCTGATTTAAAATACATAAATTAAAATAAAATGATCCACCATGTGTTGTTGTGAGTAATTATCATTGATCAGGAGGGAGAATGGGGCAGAATATTATTCATTTCTGAAATCTGATAGTCTCCATCACTGGAGACAAATTCCTTGCTCTAATCTGTTTGGCCAAACTAAAATTGAAAGGCCATTCAGTGAGTACACTTTTGTTAGTTACTTTTCTCTCATTGCTGAGACAAAATATCCCACATCCAAAGTTAAAGCAGGGAAGGTTTACTTAGCTCACAGTTTGTAGATGTTTAGTCCATAATTGGCTGGCTCCAATTATGCACATGACAGAGGGGGAAAATTTGCAGCAGAAGACAGCAAAAGCAATAAGAGTAGGGAGAGGCAAACCTCTTTCTGTCCTTTATATTATATCCAGTCAACTGGGATTAAAGTGGTGTCAATCCAATCAGTGGACTGATTCAGCACTCATTCACCCTTAATCCTAGCACTATATCATGAGTCAATCACATCTAGATTCAGCCACTTCCAAAAAAGCCCCAACTAAAACTGCATGAGGCTTTGGGGGATATATAGATATAAACCACAGAACAGTTATTTTCTAATCCATTGATCTCTGTCTACAGTACGTGACCCCCACAGGTGTGTAAGAAGCAGTAAGGAAACTCTTGAACTCTTTTGTATTGAAGCCTGTTGTCCTCTCTGAGTTCCCAACCCTAATGAAATGTCAGGCAGAAGCAGAATCTGTTCTTCTGAAAGGGAAAAACTGTACAAGAGAAATTGTTTTTTGTAAAATTTTGTTCTTTTGAAATTGCCTAGCTCTGTAACTGCGTTATGGCTTTGTAATTACTTTTTTTACCCCTGTAACCATGAGAATGTAACTAAGCATACATAATGTCTGTTCCATTACACCAAGCTTCATAAACTGGTGATCATTAATCTGTCCTTGTAACCGGTGATCTCACCTTGCTATCTAATCAGAAGAACTGCCAGGCTGTTCTGTCTCACCTTTATGCCTCTTACTTGTGCATCATATAAAAACCCTAGACCACCAGAGATCAGGGCTTGATATTTTGGGGTGATCTTGATCAGTGCCTGTGGTTGTAAATAAATCTATCTCCAAACCTTGGGTGTTGTTTCAATGTTTCTGCTTTCTGTTGCATCTGATGTGCTGGCCGTGGAAGACCAGTCATGGCCCTCACTGATGGAGTAAGGACCTCTCCAGGTCCTGAGGACAAAGTGCATCCTCAGGATTTCTTGAGTCCCTTGGAGGTCTGGAGGAAGATTCTCAGTTTCCTGTGCAAGCAACTCATATCAGACCCCAGTGGGAGGAAGACTCAGTCTAGTGTGACCATTAGATAAGGTAAAACTCCTGGGGTCACCCCATTCAGTCAGTCCATCATTCTTGCTCAGATTCCAGCAGAAGAAGTGCTCGATCACCTCTTGTCTGTTAAGGCCACCCTCAAGGGAAGGGGATTGGAATGTTTAACCTATGAGTGCCTGCTGAATGATTGTGTGAGTGTTTGTAATGGACAGTGAAAGCAGTAGACCATCCCATCTGTGCTCCATGAAAGCCTCAATTAAAGGCCCCTCTGGGACCTCAGAACTACAAAGCTTGAGTGGGTCAGATTTCTGTGGTTCCATAGTCATGTCTCATAGCTAAAAGGTGACTTGGCCTCTGTAATGAGGATCTGACTAGGCTCAGGGCTTATATGAGTGTACCAATTTCCAGACAGACGCATGTCCCCACAAAGGGAACAGCCAGAGCTGATGAATGCTTGCTTCCTCGTTTGAGGAGCACCCACTCTTTGTTGCACCATCATTCCAGGGTACACAACATGCACCGTATGGAGAGAGAATGGCAACTAATTAGTTAAAATTCACAGTCCCTAACTACAGGAAAAGGAGTCTTACAGAGTTAAAAATGAAACCAAACTGCTCCTTGCGTAAAAAGAAAGAAAGAAAGTAAGGAAGAAAGAAAATAAAAGAAAGGAAAACAAACAAACAAACAAACAAAAACTGGATAAGAGTCACATTCTTCCTGAGAATTCTGCCTTGGCACCCTTGTGGGCTGAAAAAGTTGCTGTCAACACTTATAGCTTCACTCCCCACTCCTGACTCATCTACTTCCAACTAGCCATTGACTGCATTTGGGCAAAGAAGCCGTCCTTCAGAGCCTTCTACTTACATGCCTATCCTGGTCAGATGGTGTCATCTAACACCCACCCTAGATGACTGTCAACAATTCCTTCTGAGTTCCACATTTTGACTGAGGAAAAATTGGACTGTCAGTCCTGACAAATGAGACGCACCCTGTCAGGGCTGAATAGATAGGACAGGTCAAGGTCTATCACACTGAGCCTCTGAGAGCCCATGGACATTGCAAAAGTTGGGGGCATCCTGTGACTTCTCTGGTAGACAACAGAACAGAACTCTCTGTCTTCAAAAGTTGCCTCTGTCAAACTCCTTAATGAAATCAAAAAGGAAGCAATTCTCCCTAACTTATTCCTGGAGACAAGTATTACTCTGTTACTAAAACCAGAGAAAGACCCAACTGAAAAGGAGAACTATAGGCCACTCTCTCTAATGAACATCGATGCAAAAATTCTCAATAAAATACTGACAAATAGAATGCAGCAAAACATCAAGAAGATTATACATCATGACCAAGTGGGGTTTATCACAGGAATGCAGTGATGGTTTAACATATGTAAATCAATAAATGTAATAAACCACATCAACGGAGCCAAAGACAAAAATCACACAATCATCTCAATAGATGCAGAAAAAACTTTTGATAAAGTCCAATACTTGTTCATGATAAAAACCCTATAGGAAACTGGAATAGATGATATCTACCTCAATGTAATAAAAGTCATCTATGACAAACCAACAGTCAACATCATACTGAATGGATGAAAACTGAAAACTTTCACTCTCAAATCAGGAACAAGACAATGATGTCCACTACCACCACTTCTATTCAATATAGTTCTGGAAACTTCAGCCAGAGCAATTAGGCAAGAGGGAGAAATAAAAAGGATAAGGATAGGGAAGGAAGAAGTTAAATAATCACTATTTGTAGATTACATGATACTCTACATAGAAGACCCCCAAAACTCCATCAAAAGACTACTAGAGTTTAATAAGAAAATTCAACAGTGTAGCTGGATACAAAGTCAACGCTCAAAAATCAATAGCACGCCTGTGCACAAACAACAAATCACTGAGAGAGAAATGATGGAAATAGCACTTTCACAATAGCATCCAAAAAACTGTAATACTTAGGAGTCAACCTAACAAAGGATTTAAAAGACCTATACTTTGAAAATTATAGTACTCTAAAAAAGGAGATTGAAGAGGATGCCAGAAAATGGGAAGATATCCCTTGCTTTTGGATAGGAAGAACCAACATAGTAAAAACGGCCATACTCCCAAAACCATTACACAGATTTAATGCAGTCTTGATCAAAATACCATTGACATACCTCACAGATCTAGGGAAAATGTTCCCAAAATTCATTTGGAAACAGAAGAGACATAGAATAGCAAAGGCAATCTTGGGCAACAAAGGTAAGGCAGGAGGCTTCCAATCCCTGACTTGAAATTATACTACAAAACTACTGTGATAAAATCAGCATGGTACTGGCAAAGAAACAGACCTGAGGATCAATGGACCAGAGTAGAAGATGCAGACACAACTACAAAGACTCTCAGCTATCTTATGTTTGATAAAGGGGCTAAACATGTTCACTGGAAGAAAGATAGCTTCTTTAATAAATGGTGCTGGAAAACTGCCTTTTCACATGCTGAAGACTAAAACTAGATCCATATCTATCACAATGCACTAAACTAAAGTCAAAATGGATCAAAGATCTAAATATTAAAATAGAAACACTAAATCTACTGGAGGACAAGATGGGTAGAAATCTTGAAGACATGGGGGTAGGCAAAGGGTTTATGAACAAAACACAAACTGCATGGGAAGTACTTCAAAGAATCAACAACTTGGATCTCATCTTATTAAAAAGTTTTTGCACTTCAAAAGAAATCACCAATGGAGTGAAAAGAAAACCCACAGAATGGAAAAGAATTTTAGTCAGCTGTCCCTTAGACAAAGGACTTATGTCTAGAACATATAAGGAACTGAAAAACATCCGGCCTCCCAAATTCAAAGGCTGAATCCAAAAATGGACATCTGAGATGAATACACAGGTTTCAGATGAAGAAATACAAATGGCAAATAAACACATGAAGAACTGTTCAGCATCACTGGTCATTCAACAAATGCAAATTAAAACAACATTGAAATTCCATCTCATTCCAGAAAGAATTGTTACCTTCAAGAAATCAACCAGTAACAAATGTTGACAGGAATGTGGGGACAAAGGAACACTACTCCACTGTTGGTGGGAGTGTAGACTGGTGCAACCACTGTAGAAATCAGTGTGGAGAAGATTCCTTAAAAAACTAGGATTGGCAGTCCCATTCAATCCAGCTATTCCCCTCCTGGGTGTTTGCCCAGAAAATTTGAAAATGTCATGCCACAGTGATATATGTGCACCCATGTTTATAGCAGCACAATTTGTAATAGCTAAATCTTGGAAACAACCCAAATACCCATCAGCTGTGGAATGGATAAAAAGGATATAGTATTTTTACACAATGGAATATTACTCAGCTATAAAGAAGGAAAATCTTGAGACTTTTATAGGGAAATGGAGGCAATTTGAGACCATACTCACAAGTGAAATAAGTCAAACTCATATTTATGAATATCATACTGTCTCCCTAGTATAAAAAAATAAAAAAACTGATAGAGTAATAAGATCCAAAATGTACAATAGATATTATGATAATGAAAGGGAAAGAAAGTGCTCAAAAGGAAAGAACACCTGGGATAGGGGACAGGAGAAAAGAAAGAAAGCACAAGAGTTATATACATGTAACTCTACTACTAAATTCTGTTAGTTCATTCAAAAGAACAGTTTTCACTTTCGTTATTTGATTGATCATTTTTTTTGTGCCTAAACCTTGTAACCTGAACAACTACTTCTAGTATAACAGTATGCAATATATATACTGGTGTTAATTGTCTTCTTTTTTAAAAAAAATTCTGTATGATTTCTATTCTTTTTTGTTTTGTTTTGTTTTTTAAAAAGCCTAGGGCTATCAGTTATAATTAGTAAATGTTTGTTGTTACTGATGTGGTAACATTTAATGCTGGGGTCTGGATTCTGGCTCTGTCTAATTCCAAGGTATATCTGGCTTGAGACCATGGCTGAAACCCCTTTTGTGACTTCTGACAGCCCTTATGTTAATTATCCTGATAGGGCCCTGCCTGATTAACTGGATTATATAAGTTAAATCTGCCCATTTTTATGCAGCTTTAGATTAAACAAAAACAAACAAACAAACAAACAAACAAACAAAGTCCCAGCATTGAAAAAGATTTGAGAAAAGACAACAGGGGGGAAATGAAAGGGAAAAACTGTATAAAAGAAATTTTCTTTGTAAAATTTTGTTCTTTTGAAACTGCCTAGCTTTGTAACTGTGTTATGGCTTTGCAATTACTTTTTTGACCCTGTAATCATAAAAGTGTAACTGAACTGTACAAAATGCCTGATTGTCCCATTGTGTCAAGCTTCATAAACTGATGATCATTAATCTATCCTTGTAACCGGTGATCTCACCCTGCTATCTAATCAGAAGAACTGCCAGACTGTTCTGAATTGCCTTTGTACCTCTTACTTGTGCATCATATGAAAACCCTAGGTCACCAGAGATTGAGGCCTAATATTTTGGGAATGATCCTGATCAGCACCCATCAACATAAATAATTCTTCCTCCAAATCCTGGGTGTCATTTTGCTGTTTTTGCTCACCATTGCACTTCTACATTAATCCTTAACAGGATAGGTGCTTTAATAAAAATTTAAGAAATTTGGTCCATATCCCAGAAGACAGAGGTTGTCTAGCTGGAATAACGTTTAATGAACAGTCAAATAGACTTTTCCTAAAGGTTTTTCAGAATATCAGGGACCAGGTCTCCCATGATTTATCTAAATACAGTCTTGAGAATTTATCATCTGCATTATTAGATTGTGCCTTTGAATACTCCGCCACCAAAGAGAAAAATTTTTTTTGAGACAGGGTCTCACTAGGCAGTTCAGACTGGCCTTTGACTCACTTTGTAGCTCAAACTGGCCCTGAACTCAGCCTCAGCCTCCTGAGTGCTGGGATTACAGGCATGTGTCACCATACCCAGCTGAGAAATATTAATAAAATAATAATGTCCAACATTTACTTGGTGCATTTTTACATGAAGTATGGTGCATATACCTGTATCAATGGCTCAAGCAATATGCAAAATGATTTGGGGTCCTACCCAACAAATATGTTATTTAACAATTATAATTGTTCAAATGAGAACTTGAAAATACAACTAACTCATCATTTACTAAAATGAATGAATATAGTTTCCTAGGATGAGGCACAACTTTAAGAAATTATTTAAGTAATATGAATTTATTATTTAATTTTATTTTTTTATTTTAAGGATAATAAAACTAAGCAAAATAAAACAATAAAGTCAATCAAAACAAACCAATGTAGGTGATACAGGTCTTCAAAACAATAGCAAATCAACAATAGTTACCATAATGCCTCTTGTCTTCAAAATAGCTGCAGAGACCTTCAGACAGTAAAAATCACACAAAACAGAACAGAATAGAACCAATAAAAACAAAACAATGAATGCAATAAAGGACTTTGAAACAAGATAAGAGTAAATACAAAATGGTTACTGTAATATATCTTGTTATCTTTGAAATAACTGCCCATACCATTGGATGTAATAAAATCAAACAAAACAAAACAGAATAAAAGCCAACCCAATAAAACAATGAAAATGATACAGGACTTCAAAACGAGATGATAGGGAATTAACAATGGCTACCACCTTCAAAAGGAGATCCCCCATAGATGCCACACTGCGTATTGTTATCCTCTGAATGGATGATCAGTCTACTGGCTTTAGACTTACAAAGTCATTGAAACACTAAACACTATAACATTAAATTGTATTTTACCTCAATAGTTATCATCACAGCCTGTATTTCTCCAGATCAGCTGTTCACTTATGGGCGTGGGGTGGGTTGGCTCTTCTTGTTTCCCAGCCCATGCACCGGAGGGCACTGGCATATGGCTGAGTCCTAGCAGCCTGGGTATGGTGCTGATTCACAGGGAAGGCTTGCTTCTTGGTGACATCTTGTTCTTTGCCCCCACAGTCTGTGAATGGCACTGACTTATGGGAAAAGTCTGACGTCTGGCTCTCCCCACAGTGGAGTGCATTGTGGTGCTGATTCGCAAGGAGGGCTTGCTTCTCGGTGACTTCTTGTTCTCTTCCCCCGCAGTCCATGAACAGTGATGACTCACGGGAAAAGGCTGGCATCTGGTTGTACCCCCAGTGGCCCATGCATGGCACTGATTCATAGAGAGGGCTTGCTTTTTGGTGACTTCTTGTTCTCTACCCCTATAGACCACAAATTAAATAATACCAATTTGAACATTTAAGTAACTGAGAGTCACTACTCAAATATGGCTGCTGTTTTGCATGTAATAATTTAGTGCTTATTATAATCTAGGCATTTAGTAAAGGATTGAAGACTCCTCTATCCCATTGTTGTTAAACACTTTTCAAAATAAAGCTATATTAAATATTTATTTATTTACTTTGTTTTGCTTTTGCAGTGCCTTGCACATGCTAGCCAAGTGTTTGACCTCTGAACTACACACCCAGCAGCTCAACTCTATCTTAAAATCTAACTGTGAAGAAATTACTGTGCTTTTTCATAGCCAAAAACATTTGTTTTGTATGCGACATCCAAAGGGCACACTGTTGAATGGGGCCTTCATTAAGAAAGTAGAATTTTAGGTATTTCCCATGTTAAAAAAATCTCCCAAGGAAAACATCCTCTAAAAGTAGGCTACAAAATTTTTAAAGAGATGCCTACATGGTGTATTTTCTGAATAATAATATTAAGTCAATCTGCTCCTCTGTCCTGATATTCTACACACCACTCATGATGCCCTGTGTCTGAGTGAAACTGAATTCACAACAGACCTGGAACTAACATTGAAAGAAGAAAGAGTCAGACATAGTGGTGTGTAGTGTGCACCTATAGTCCCAGTACTACAGGCTGAGACATGAGGGCATTCGAACCTGGGAGTTAGTGGCCAACCTTGACAACATGGTGAGAATTGTTTCGAGAAACAAATAAATAAATAAATAAAGGACTGTTTAAAAATTAAATCTAAAAACAGAAAAAGGAAGAGTATAGTTGTCACAAGAAAGAAAGAAGCAAACTGAAGATGATGTGGTGGGGGTGGAAAATAATGTTGCTAGGCAATCAGTGTCAGTGATATATATATATATATATAAGATATATATATATATATATATATATATATATATATATATGATTTTCTTTTTTTTTAATGTTTTATTAATAATAAAAGACAAGGCAGAAGAGAATCCCCCATACTTGCTACATTGCTTGCTGTAAAGAGATGCTTGGGTTACTGACCAGAGGCCTGGCCAAATCTACAAAACAAAAGTTGGTTGATGTTCCTTGGTTGCTATCAATCCAGCCAGACCTCCGAAACAGCAGGTTACTTACGGGGAGGGGGTAGTGTTGTCCCTGATTCCAAGCCCACGCGCCGGTGCCGCTCCGGCCGGGCTGGGGCCCCTCGCGGGGCCCTTCTCGTTCTCCTCCAAGGTCCTGGGCTCAGGACCCCAAAAGGCAGTCCATATTGAGTCCTGATCAGTGTCTGTGCCGCTTGGGCCGGGCGGGGGCCCCTCCTATATATGATTTTCTATCCCATCTTCCCCCCTCTCGACATTTTCCTCTTCCTCTGATACTATTCTCTGGCTGCAAAACATCTAATTTTATTTTACTCAATAATTAGGGAGTGGGGGATGGGGGAGATTCATGGGGGTGTTGTATCAATTCCCTAAAATGAATGTAATTATTATGTATTGCAATAGACTAATAGAAAAGGAAAGAAAAACAAAATTTATAATTGTTTTTCTCATAGAAAAGAACTTATGTGATATTTAAATTTTTTATTGACTTATTTCACTTAGCACTATCGTCTACAGATCTATTTTCTTACAAATGACTCAAATTAATTCTTCTTTATGGCTGAATAAAATTACATTGCATATGCACAGTATATGTTCTTTACCAATTTATCACCCCCTGGCCTGCACATTTCCCCCCACTTCCTTTGGTGTTCCTGTAGCCTGCCAGGTGGGACCTCTGGGGTCCTTACAGCTCAGGATGCCAGGGGTCATCAACCTCAGTGGCTGTCCCCTTCAGAGATGACAACTTCAGAAGATGTCTAAGCATTCTGTTTCCCTTTTAGATTTATGTTTACGGCTTCTCAGAGCACACTACAGTTGTCTTCCTGACTCTGAACCATTCTGCACCTGGATAGCTAAGCTCGTGGATCAGGGATAGTCTAGCCTGCTCTTCCTGCTCCTTCTTCTGGTACTATAAATCTTACCTAGGCAAGACTCTCAAGTAAAAACAGTCTAGAACTTACAGAAATGTATAGATATGGATTCTCAACTGCTTGCTGCCAAAGGGCCTCGCTATCATTTAGTTATTTATTGTACTGATATATAAAATTAAGCAAGCTTGTATCTCACCAAGAAGTTCCAATTCATACTCTTTCCTCTAGGCCACAATATCATCTTCTGATCTTGTCCCAGGTCTAAGAGTTAGACACACAGAAAGAAACCTGGGTTCGCCTGTCCAAACTATCTTAGTTCGTTTCAGGTTGCTGTATTTTATACAGAAAGAGGTGTAATTAACTCAGAGGTTTGGAGGCTGAAAATCCAAAATGAGATGGCTGCACCTGCTAAGCCTCTGACGAGAGGCTCCGGTTACATCACAGCATGGTGGTGGCATCATGAGGGGAATGTGTGTGAGAGGGAGTGGTCACATGACAAGACAAGAACAAGGAACTAGGGGGACACCAAACATTGTTTTATAACAACTCACTCTCATCAGAAGGATTTGAATCTTGGGGACATAATTCACTCCAGGGCACCAACACTGAACCATTCACAAGGGTTGAGTGCCAAAACCTGATTACCTTCCACCATATCTTACTTCTCAAGGATTTCACCATTTCAGTATCACCACAGGGGGAGCCACACTTTCAGAACATAAATTTGGTGGTAGTGGGGTGACAAATCATATGCAAACTACCACACAATTTCTTCACTCCAGAGTTTTTCCTTAGTTAGAATCGCATTCTGCAGGATTAACCAGAAACTTAACTATTGTGCTTTAAACATATATGACATTTGTTTTTCCCATAAAAAGGATATTCAGGGATGAGAAGTACAAAGCTGGTGCAGTAGATTGGGGAAATCATCAATAGTCTGGTATGTCTCTAACTTTCTTCTTATGGTTCTTCCTGATGGTTGTAAGAGGACATTGTGACTGTGCTCAGGTAGGAAGAGACAGTCAATGTACAAAAATGTATGCCTGTAGCCTTGTTTGTTTGATTGAATGTTTTTATTAATACAAGTTTGCAGTAGATAATGATTACACTCATTGTGAGGAGTTGGTACATGTACATAACACATCTTAATTTTTTTCATTCCCTTCTTACCTACTCCCTCCCTCTCTCTCCTATAGCCTATTTATTGAAAACATACCTTACAAAAGAAACTTTGTCCATGGAATTTCAGATTTATATTGTAGTTATTGATAGAAAACCTCAGAAATCAAGTGACTTGGGGATGGGGTATATGTCATTTTAAACAAAGTCAGGTTATGTTAAAAAGAAGTAGAAAATGGCTATAAATGTACTGCTAATTCTAGGAAAGGAGTTACTTATGGGTTGTAAGCTTTCACACAAAAGAGATGCTCTGGGTTGCTCTAGGTTGGACTCTTTGCTCTTCCTAGAAATTGGCTAAGCTTCGCTCAAAATATCCAGCAATTCTTAGAGTACCAGTGGCAAACCTGAATGTTATGACGCTCATGGCAAGTCCTGACAGGAGAATCACAGTGAAGACTCTAAGGATTATACAGCAATGCCATGCTCCTTAAAGTAAATAACTATTCCTCTCTGAAAAGCAGCCCCTGACTTGTTTTCAGGGTTTGATGTAAATGCATAAGCTGGTTGTTGTCTGATATGGCCAGGTGTCAAGGCAGGTCTTCAGTCACAGGCACCAAAGCAGTTCTAGGATTCAGCCTGAGTAGTTTTGAAGAAAATGCTATTTATATGATTATAAATAGCTTATACTCCAAATGTGTCTCCTCCTGCTACACGTCTGTCTTTCCTTCCCCCTATAGCTGTAAGCATATGAAGGATTTCCTGTGACTGGACATTTTGGAAAAACCTAATTTGATCCTGTTCACGGATGCTCCTGCTTGACTTGCCACCCCCCTCCAGAAGTGGAAAATTAAAGCATTTCAATGTGAAATAGTACCGGGTGCAATTTTGATCAGCATGTCTCTGTAATACTCAGCTCTTTGTTCCTATATAGAGGGATAGATTTTCCAAAAAATACATTAAATTATAATATAACCTTGGTGATTATGATGGAGCCCATATACATGTGTTTTGGACAAAGGGAGATTCTGATTCTCATGTACACCCAGGATTAAAACCAACAGATTCACATATTAGAGCAGCCCGAAGCTAAAAGATGAGGTACCATTTTGTTTTATCCAACTCTGAAATTCATAGGAAGGCAGAAGGAAAGCAAGAAACTGAGACCAGAGGAGGAAGAGTTATATGCTGTGAATTTCTACATATACTTGCTTAATACTGTTTCTGTAAGAAACTGTGGCCCTGTCTCTTTTAATCAAAGGCTATAAATAGGAGTGCCTCCATTGTAGACTCATGTCCATCCTAGGCAGCCCCTCTGAACATACTGAAATTATGGGAAACACCTGCTCAGCTTAAATTCTGGAAACAGCTACAAACCAAGAGAGCTCCCCTCCCACCGTTCCCTCCCTTAACCCTGCAGGTTGACTCCTCAGGCCCACCCTTTGTGCTGCTTATACTAGTCAATCAGGATAGTCTACAGACCTTCAACCCAGCCAATGGGGAAAAAGGTCAGCTGGTTCCCATTTTAGGATTTAGAACTCTACTTCCCCACCACTGGGTGTAACTGCCACCTCACATTTGAGTGCACTCATGCCCTTCTGCCAAAGTAAACTTTAAACTGTGCCTTGCTGAATCCTAATATTATAGACAGCTAAGTTTGGTCATAATAATGTAGGCAGTCAAACAGGACTGGGCCCTTGAAAGAGCCACTGCAGAAGATGGGATACATTGCAACTGTGGGAGAGACATTGAGGGCCAGATGCAGCTAATACACCCACATACTTCTCCTAAGGATAAATAGAAGTGATTGATACTCTAAGTAGGTATCAATCACTTTGGGAAAGCTAGAAAGAGCCACTGACCCACCTCCTCCAGGAAAAGCCCCTATTTTGTTTCATACCTGCTTGCTGTGTGACTTGCTTTCCTATTTGAGCCTCACTTAATCAATATTACCTAAGTAATTATGCTCATAATCTTATTGGTTGATGATAGTTTTGTCCCTCCTCATGCCCACCTTGTGATTTACAATTTTTTTCCAACCTATGACACACCTCATCTCTTGGTTTTGCTATATAAAAATACCTTGAAAAGGAAGGGTCCTCAGAAACCTACTGTGGGTCCCTTCTGCCTTTCAGACAGAAGTTTTCTTTCCCCAATAAATATATTCTGCTGGGATCTCATCTTACTAAAAAGTTTTTGCATGTCAAAGGAAATCTCCAACAGAGTGAAAAGAAAACCCACGAACTGGGAAAATATCTTAGCCCATTGTTCATCAGACAAAGGACTTCTATCTAAAACATATAAAGAATTAAAAGAAATCAGGCCCCTAAAATTCAAGAACCCAATCCAAAAATGGGCATCTGAGATGAATACACACTTCTCAGAGAAAGAAATGCAAATGGCAAATAAATATATGAAAAAATGTTCAACATCAATGGTCATTCGGGAAATGCAAATTAAAACAACACTGAGATTCCATCTCACTCCAGAAAGAATGACCAAGATTAAAAAATTCAACCAACAACAAATGTTGGAGTGGCTGTAGGGAAAAAGGAACTCTTCTACACTGTTGGTGGGAGTGTAGACTGGTACAACCACTGTGGAAGTCAGTGTGGAGATTCCTCAAGAAGCTAGGATTAGAGATCCCATTCAACCCAGCTATCCCACTTCTGGGCATTTTCCCAGAAGAATTGAAAACATCATACCACAGTGATATCTGTGCACCCATGTTTATAGCAACCCAATTTGTAATAGCCAGATCTTGGAAA